>PISX010010485.1:0-70170 GCA_004024625.1 Mellivora capensis | reverse complement strand
CATACATGTTTACATCTTTATAAATATTTATATTTTCTTGTTGGATCATTCCCTTTATGATTATATAGTGTCCTTTTTGATTTTAGTCTATTTTGTCCAATGTAAGTCTTGCTATCCTGCTTCTCTTTTCACTTCCATTTGCATGATAAATGATTTTCCATCCCTTTACTTTGTCTGCATGTGTCTTTAGATCTCTTGCAGGCAGCAAGTAGATGGATCTTTTAATTGGAGCATTTACTCCATTTATGTTCAAAGTAATTATTCATAGGTATGTAACTATTACTATTTTGTTTTATAGTTGTTTTCGTAGTTCTTTTTTGTTCCTTTCTCTCTTTTCATGATTTACTGGCTTTCTTTAGTGATATACTTGATTCCTGTTTTTTTTTTTTTTTTTTTTTTTTTTTTTTTTTTTTTTTTTTTTTTTTTTTTTTTTTTTTTTTTTTTTTTTTTTTTTTTTTTTTTTTTTTTTTTTTTTTTTTTTTTTTTTTTTTTTTTTTTTTTTTTTTTTTTTTTTGGGTATTTTTTCTACTGGCTTTTGATTTGTAATTACCATTAGGTTTGTATATAACATGTGTATAGCAGTCTTTATTAAGTTGATATTTGCTGAAGTTTGAAATCATTCTTGACTCTTTTCCTCCTTCCCACATTTTTAGGTATATGGTGTAATACTTTATATCCTTTGCTTTTGTCAATCCCTTGACTGATTTTTTTTTTTTTAGGTATAGTTATTTTTTAATGCTTCTCTGCTTCTTACTTTTCTTACTCCAACTTATGGTCTTGCTTTTCCCATTAAAGAGTCCCTTTTAACACTTCTTGTAAGGCTGGTTTAGTGGTGGTCATGAGTTCCTTAAAGAATTCCCAGACAAACAAGTTAATCTCTCCTTCTATTCTGAATGATAACCTTATAGGATAGAGTATTCTTGGCTGTAGGTTTTTCTTCCAGAACTTTTAAATATATTGTGCCACTTTCTTCAGGCCTACAAAGTTTCTGCTGAAAAATCACCTGCTATCCATATAGGGTTTCCCTTGTATATAACTGGCTGCTTAAAGCTTCTCCAGAACCTTCCAATGCACTGGCAGGATTAGGAGCATTGCCCTTAATCTGGCCAAATCTGCTCTACCCTCTTTTCCTCCCAATCCCTTTCAAAGGATCTGCTGGAATCTAGATCAAGAGCTCTCCCTGTATCCTCAATGTATCCTTGGAACATTTCTCCTTCTTTAACTAAAATTTTGTAAGGGTTCTTCTTCCCTAATCTTTTATATTCCACATACCCTGAGTCAGGGGGTGATTGGATTTTGTGCTTGCCCTCCAGTGCCCTTCATAAACCACTTTCTGTAAAATTTCCCACTCTTCGGAAACTCATTCACCTCATTAGACCAACTTCTTACCCTCTTTATTTCTGCCTTCTGCTATCTACCGACCCCCTCATTCAGTGAAGATAGTTCACCTCCTACTTTTCTTATCCCTGTTCTCATTTTCTTTCTCGGCAGCCATGTAAACACCTGGTCTCTGATCCTTGACCTGCTGAGTTACAACCGTTTTCCTCTATGCCACCTCGCTACCCATTCATGGTCACTTAGTCCTTATCTTCTCTGGAATCTATTACCTCTAAAATCCTGTCCTGCTTCCCATCTCCCATCTGTCCCTTTACATGCTCAATCACTCCTACTGCCACTTTTTTTTTTTTTTATCTTGTTAAGACCTCTGATCCCTAGACTCCCTCACTTTGTTCATCTCCACCAGGCTTCTCCTAGCTTTGCTTTTCCGTTTATCCAATCATGATTATTTCCTTTTATAAAAACACTGCATGAGTGTAGTCAATACTCTGAAAATATAGTCTACTCATTTGCTTCCTTCCTCTATTGGACTCACCTACAACCCTATGCTGCTTGAATTCTGACTCTCCACCTGCTGCTCCACCTCTCCTCCAACTGCTCAGAAGCAGCTGAATGGCTGGAGAAACACAGAATAGGGTTTTGAACTCTAACGAACTTCTCATGGACACTCAACCCTACCTAGAAACCATGGTTTACTTCCCCATTTTTGATGATTACTGTTTCATACTTTCTCCTTTAAACTTGCCTGCTTGCTTTCCTCCTACTTTCATCTTGGAATGGTCATCTGATTTTTTTTTTTTCCTTTTTATCCCAAACCCACAATTCTGTTTATATTGGCATGCATTTTTACTCATGGATTTACCTCTGGGGCTCTCTATTCCATTCCATTGATCTATGTTTCTGTTTTTTTATGTCAATATCCTACTGTTTTATTCACTATAGGATAGTAATAGTTTGAAATCAGGAAGTGTGATACCTCCATCTTTGGTTTTCTTAAGATTGTTTTGGCTCTTCTGTGGGTCCATAAAATTTTTAGGATTTTTCTATTTCTGTGAAAAAGGACATTGGAATTTTGATGAGGATTGCAACGAGTCTGTAGATTGCTTTAGATGTTTCAAACATTTTAAGAATCTTCTTCTAATCCATGAGCGCAGAATATCTTTTCACTTATTTGTGTCATCTTCCTTTTTTTCATAAGGTCTTAGAGTCTTCAACATATGTGTCTTTCACTTCCTTGGTTAAATTATTTCTAGGTAGTTTGTTTTTTCAATGCAATTGTAAATGAGACTTTTTGTTTCTAACCAACTGAGCCACCCAGGCACCCAAGACTTTTTTGTTTTTAATTTCACTTTCTATAATCTGACAGTTCACTTGTATAGAAACAAAGATTTCTATATACCAATTTTTGTCTTATAGCTTAATTCATTTATTCTAATGGGTTTTTTTTGGTGAAATCTTTAGAGTTTATATATATATATATATAAACTCTAGTGTGTGTGTGTGTGTGTGTGTGTGTATATACACACACACACATATATATATGGAGCACTGGGTGTGGTGCAAAAAACAATGAATACTGTTACGCTGAAAAGAAATAAAAATTAATTAATTAAAAAAATCTACAAATAGTGGCAGTTTTAGTTCCTTTCAAATTTGTATGCCTTTTATTTCTATTTCTTGCCTAATTTCTTTGATTAGGACAGTCTGTACTATGTTGAATAAAAACGGTGAAAGTGGGCAATCCTGTCTTGTTTCTGATCTTGGACTAAAAGCTTTCAGCTTTTCCTCATTGAGTATAATGTTAGGCACAAGCTTATCATATATGGCCTTTATTATGTTGAGTTTTGTTCCCTTTATACCTACTCTGAGAGTTTTTATAAGTGGATGTTAAATTTTGTCATGCTTTCTGACATCTATTGGTATGATCATGTAATGTTTCTTCTTCATTTTATTAATGTAGTATACCATGTTAATTGACTTTTCTGGACTCTAAACCTGGGATTCATCCTTGGAATAAATCCCACTTGGTCATGGTATATGATCCTTCAATTATTTTTAAGATTTTATTTATTTGACAGTGAGAGACACAGCGAGAGAGGGCAAGGAGAAGTGGGAGAGGGAGAAGTAGGCTTCCTGCTGACCAGGGAGCCTGAGGCAGGGCTAGATCCCAGGACTTTAGGATCATGACCTGAGCTGAAGGCAGACGCTTAACGACTGAGTCACCCAGGTACCCTATGATCCTTTGATTTGTGGTATATGATCCTTTGTTTGTTGAAATCAGTTTGCTAATACTTAAGGTTTTTGCATCTGTATTCATAAGGGTTATTGGCCTGTTATTAACTCTCTTTTTTATTCTTTATTATTTATTTATTTATTTTTGGCAATGTCCTTGTCTTGGTTTTGGCATTAGGGTAATGCTGGCCTTAAAAGAGTTTGGAAGTATTCCTCCCCCCTTCCCCACCGAACAGTTTTAGAAGGATAAGTATTCTTCAAATGTTTGACAGAATTCACTGGTGAAACCATTGGGGCATGTAGCATTTTATTTGTTGTTGTTGAGAGATTTGTGATTACTCCTTACTAGCAATCAGTCTGTTCAGATTTTCTATTTCTTCATGATTTAGTTTTGGAAGGTTGTATGTTTCTAGGAACTTACCCGTTTCTTCTACATTGTCCAACTTGTTGGCATATATTAACAGTAGCTGCTTAAGATCTTTTGTATTTCTGTGATATCAGTCGTAACATCTTTCATTTCCTTTTTGAGTCTCCTCTCTTTGTCCTTGAGTTCATCTAAAGGTTTGTCTATCTTGTTTACCTTTTCAGAGAACCAGTTCTTGGTTTCATTGATCTGTTCTATTGTATTTGTAGTCCCTGTTTCATTTGTTTGGGCTCTGATATTTGTTATTCCTTCTAAGTTTTAGGCTTCCTTTTTTTCCTTCCCCCCTTCATCGAAGCATTTGTTGAAGTGTAGATGACACAGATTAATTTCAAGCGTACAGCATTGTAGCTCAACAACTATACATTACGCCGAGTTCACCACAAGTGTAGTTACCATGTGTCACCACCATGTGTCACCATGCAATGCGATTACAGTACTCTTGACTGTATTCTCTGTGCTGTACCTTTTATTCCCAGGATTTATTCATGTTTATAACTGGAGGCCTGTAACTCCCACTACCTTCACCCATTTTTGTGCATCTTTCCCCCACCCTCAACTCCCTCACCTCTGGCAATCACCGATTTGTTTAGTATTTATGGCTCCGTTTCTGCTTTTTTGGCTTCTTGTTTTTCTGGATTCTACATAAAAGTGAAATGATACAGTATTTGTCTTTCTCTGACCTATTTCACTTAGCATAATACCCTCTAGGTCCATCCATGTTGCAAATGGCAAGATTGGTTTTTTTTTATGGCTGAGTAAGCTATTTTGTGTATGTATACATGTATGTATGTATGTGTATGTATACATATGTATATCACATGTATTCATGGTAAGCCACATGTTGTATAACCACTACACACACACACATACACACATGATATGCACATTATCTTGTTTTCTTTATCCATTCGTCTATTGATGGGCACTTGGGTTGTTTCCCCATCTTGGCTATTGTAATTATTCAAAAAACATGAGGTTCATCTATTCAAATTAGCTTTTTGGGGATAAATATCCAGTAGTGGAATTATTGGATTGTATGCTATGTCTATTTTTATCTTTTTGAGGAGATTCCATACTATTTTCCACAGTGGCAATACCAATTTACACTCCTACCAACAATGCATAAAGGTTCCCTTTTCTCCATCTTCTCACGAACACTTGCTATTTCTTGTCTTTGCTATTATAGCCATTGTGACAGGTTTAACATGATATATCTCGTTGTTGTTTTGATTTGCATTTCCCTGATGATGAATGATGAGTATCTTATGTGTCTCTTGGCTATCTGTATATCTTCTTTGGAAAAATGTCTATTCAGATTATCTGCCTTTTTTTTTTTTTTAATACAATGAATGCTGGAACACTGAAAAGAAATAAAGCAGGGAAAAATTTTATTTTAGAGAGCAGGGTGATGCACAGAGGCAGAGGGAGAATTTCCAGCAGACTCCATCCTGAGCACGGAGTCCAGCATGGGGCTTGATCCCAGGACGCTGAGATCATGACCTGAGCTGAAATCAAGAGTTGGATGCTCAACTGAGCCACCCAGGTGTCCTTCTCTGCCCATTGTTTAAATCAGATTTTTTGGCTGTTGTATAAGTACTTTATATTTTGGATATTAACCCCTTATCAGATCATTTGAAAGTATCTTCTATTTAGTAGGTTGCCTTTCCATTTTGTTGGTTTTCTTTGCTGTGTAATCCCAATAGTTTGGTATGATCCTAAAAGTTCATTTTTGCTTTTGTTTCCTTTGACTGAGAATGACTAGAAAAATGTTGTGATGGCCAATGTCAAATTACCGCCAATGGTCTAGTTTCATGTTTTCAGGTCTCACGTTGATTTTTGTGCATGGTGTAAAAGGTGGGTTAGTTTCTTTTGTGTGTAGCTGTCCAGTTTTCCTAGCACCATTTATGAAGAGACTGTTTCTTCCTCCTTGTATATTCTTGCCCCCCTTTGTTGTGGGTTAATTGACCATGTAAGTGTGGGTTTATTTCTAGGCTCTCTATTCTATTACACTGATCTATGAGTTTATTTTTGTGTGGGTTCCATACTGTTTTATTAGAGCTTTGTAGGATATGTTGAGATCTGTGATTGTACGACTACCCGCTTTGTTTTTCTTAAGACTGTTTTGGCTAATCAGCATCTTTTATGGTTCCATTCAAATTTTAGTATTTTTTTCTGGTTCTGTAAAAATTGCAACTGGCTTTTTGATATGGATTGCATTGGATCTAGATAGCTTTGGGGTAGTATGGACATTTTAACAATATTAGTGCTTCCAACCTATGAACATGGAATATCTTTCCATTTGTATAATCTTCAATTTTTTTCATGATCTTTTTTTGTTTTTATTTTTTATTTTGTTTCTTTTCGGTGTAACAGAATTCATTGTTTTTCCACCACACCCAGTGCTCCATGCAACGTGTGCCCTTCATAATACCCACCAGGTCTTTTACCTCCTTGATTAAGTTTATTCCAAGGTAGTAGGCTTCATTCTTCTAGTTCCTTGAGGTTGTAAATTTAAATGGAGATTTTTGTTTCTTGAGGTAAGCATTTAACACTATGAACTTTCCTCTTAGAATTGCTTTTGCTGTGTCCCATGAGTTTTGGTTTGTAATCAATTTTCATTTGTCTCAATGTATTCTGACTTCATTGACTGACTTCCGTCAGTTCAGTAGCATGGTGTTTAATAGCTACATATTTTTTTTTAAAGATTTAATTTATTTATTTGTCAGAGAGAGAGAGAGAGAGAAAGAGAGAGCGAGCACAGGCAGAAGCAGAGGGAGAAGCAGGCTCCCTGCCGAGCAAGGAGCCCGATGTGGGACTCCATCCCAGTATGCTGGGATCATGACCTGAGCCGAAGGCAGCCGCTTAACCAACTGAGCCTTCCAGGCATCCCTAATAGCTACATATTTGTGCATTTTCTAGTTTTCTTCTCATAGTTGATTTCTAGCTTCACACCAATGTAGCTGGAAGAGAATAGCTTGATAGGATTTCAATCTTCTCAAATTTAAGACTTGTTTTGTGACCAAACCTGTCCTATTCTGGAGAATGTTCCATGTGTGCTTGAGAAGAATGTTTATTTTGTTGCTTTTGGGTGAAATGGGCTATATCATCTGTTATAGCCATCTGGTCTAATGTGGTGTTTAAGGCCAATGTTTCCTTAGGTATTTTTTTTTTTAGTCTGGATGTTTTATGCACTGATATAAGTAGGTAATTGAGGTCCCCTACTATTTTATGGCTCTCTATTCCTCTTTAGGTCCGTTAACTTGTTTTACGTATCTAGTGCTCATGTACCCATCTTTATTCTGCTGGTTATGGTGGAGGAAATGACTTTCCTCCAATCCAAGACTGGTCTCTTCCATCATACTCCAAATCCCATTCTTTCTTGACTACATAAGGAATTCCTTTTTTCATGTATCCCTTTTTCCTACAAAATCAGTCTCTATCTCTGTACACTTCCATTTGCATGCTAGCAAACCTGCTCTCTTAAAACACAAAGTCTTTATTAAACCCACCTCTCAGCTCTCTACTTTAGGACAAGATTTCTTGTAAGTTCTACAAATTCTGCTTCCCTTTCCTTATATCCTATTCACTTTTTTTTTTTTTTTTTTTTAGATTGATGTATTTGAGAGAGCAGGAGAGTGCAGAGGGTAGGAGCAGGGGAAAAGGAAGAGAGGAGTCCTCAGCAGCCTCTAAACATGGAGCCGACATGGGGCTCAATATTACGACCCTGAGCTTATAACTTGAGATGAAATCAAGGGTTGGAAGCTCAATAGCACCACCAGGAGCCCCATTCACTTAATTTTTTTTTTAAGTAATGCATAACACATTCTTGTTATGATACATCCAAACATTTATAGATAAAACTTAAAAAAAAAAAAATCTCTACCTGTTCTCCTTCTCCAGAAGTCACTGTGGTAATCAGTTGGAAATATTTCCTCAGGGGCACCTGAAGGTGGCTCAGTCAATTAACATCTGCCTTTGGCTCAGGTCATGATCCCAGAGCTCTTGGATAAAGCCCCTTGTTGGGCTCCCTGCTAGGCCGAGAGCCTGCTTCTCCCTCTCCCTCTGTTGCTTGCCCTGCTTGTCCTCTCTCTCTCTGTCAAATAAGTAAAATCTTAAGAGAAAAAAATACTTACTCAGAGATCTATTCCTGTTAATTTACATGCAGGTTTACCTATAGAGATAGGCAGCGTGTCTCCTGTTTTATACAGATGGAATCCTGTTCTGTATTAACATTGTTCTACAACTTTTTTTCCTCTGTGACTTTCGTATTTTTTCCTGTTTCAGTATCCATAGCTCCTTACTTTGTTACTTTGAAAGGATTTATCTAATTGATCTTAACCATTCTTCTATTGACAGATCCCGTTTTGCGTTGCTATAAACAATCCTATAATAATCATCCTTGGACATTCTTTACACTGAATAGTGTTATTTCTGATAATGCTTCATTTCTCACCAGTCTGGCTTCCATCCCTAACTTTCCATAGGATTCATTTATTTTGTCACAATTACCACCTCCATTTTGTTTTCATCTGCTATTTCTTAGCTTGTTAGCATTTTTTTAGCATTTGATAGTTGACATGCCTTTTTTTTTTTTTTTTTTTTTTTTTTTTTTTTTTTTTTTTTTTTTTTTTTTTTTTTTTTTTTTTTTTTTTTTTTTTTTTTTTTTTTTATGTTCTCCTCTTTGCCTTTGGGATAAAACCCTCTTGTGGGTGGCCAGGCGAGAAGGAGAAAAACCATTAAGTATGTCTTCTTGGTTCCTGCTCTACTTGGTCTCTAAATATTGGGAGTTTTTCAGGCTGTCTTGAGGCCTCTTCATTCCAGGTTTCCTTCCTGGGTGATCTCCTAGATTCCTGTTCTTAAGAGCCAGCCAGACACACAGGTCATTGAGGCATGGCCATGTCTTTCAAATTCCTATGCCAGGCCAGACCGGTCCTTTGAGTTCTACACTAATATCCCACAGTCTGTACGGCATCTATATTTGAATTCACACCAGTGAAGCCTCTCATGTTAACATGTCTACGGAGAACCTGACCTACTTCTGCAAATCCTTCTCTCATTACATGGTACCGTAGACCCTCAGCTGATCAAGCCAAAAATTTGGGGATTTACTCTAAAATCCTACTCCCACGAGTCCTTGGATTCTCTCTCTGTTACTGCCCCCATTCAGTAGAGGCATAAGAAACACTTCTTAAATTTGTATAATGAAAATCATAGAATTAATCATATGCCGTGCCCCATCCTTATGCTAATTTCTACAGCAATCCTAGGAGATAAGTTACTGAACCCATACACATCGGTCCCATCCTTACACCTGCCCACCATCCCATAATCACCACCATCATTATCTCTGGCCTACGTAAATGCAAAACCTAACTGGTTTTCCAGTTATTTTTTTTTTTAAGATTTTATTTATTTGACACACAGGTCACAAGTAGGCAGAGAGGCAGGCAGAGAGAGAAGAGGGGGAGCAGGCTCCCTGCTGAGCAGAGAGCCTGATGCGGGGCTCGATCCCAGGACCCTGGGATCATTACCTGAGCCAAAGGCAGAGGCTTTAACCCACTGAGCCACCCAGGCACCCTGGGTTTTCAGTTCTTAAGTCTCCTTCCCCAGCCCACTTTTGTATACAGCACCAAAAGAGACTGTCAGAGCACATTATCTCTGACTTATCCTACAATGGCTTCCTTTTGTATCTATAAGGAAGGCCTTAGATTCCTGGGCCCTGCCACTCTATCCAGCTTTATTTATTGATGGTTCTGCTACACCAAGCTTTTTCTTGACTCAGGACCTTTGTGCCACTCTCTCTGCTGTAGTGGATTCCCTGGCTCTTTGTATGTTGGAGTCCTTTTCACTCATCAGGTCTCATAGCTTAGTCCCCTCAACCACTCCATCCAAGGCAAGTTCCCCTATTCTCATTACTGTGCCCATTTGTTTTGGCCTCCTAGGATATACTAGGCTACTAGTCACTAGTTTTCCTTCCCTTCTAGAATATAACCTCTATGGGAAGGGGGTCTTATTCACAGCTGTTGTCCTATCTAGCACAGAATAGACACTTATTTTGAGAGATCTTCTATAAGTTCAGCATCCCAATTTTATTTTTTATTTTTTTAAAGATTTTATTTATTTGACAGAGATCACAAGTAGGCAAGAGAGGCAGGCAGAGAGGGGAAGCAGGCTCTCCGAGGAGCAGAGACCCCATGTGGGGCTCGATCCCAGGACCCTAGGATCATGACCTGAGCTGAAAGCAGAGGCTTTAACCCACTGAGCCATCCAGGCACCCCTCCCCCCCAATTTTAGATAAGGAAAGAAACCTAGGTAAGGGCTCATTGTTCCACTAGTTGTTAAGATTTTCAACTGAGAGGCAGTTTAGTGGTGGGGAGCATGTACGTGGGCTCCAGACTCCCTTGGTTCAAATCTCTGATCATGTGCTGATGGGTGTGACACTGGAGAGTTAATCTCTTTGCCTGTTTCTTCACTGGGAAAATGGGGATCATGGTACTTATCTCCTAGGATTGCTGTAGAAATTAGCATAAGGATGGGGCACGGCATATGATTAATTCTATGATTTTCATTATACAAATTTAAGAAGTGTTTCTTATGCCTCTAGCCCTTTTCTGTGTCTAGAACAAAAACACCTTTTTGTTTTTTACACTCTGGGTTTGATTTTCCATTGAAAAAAAAATTAAAAACAAATATAGTTGACACACAATGTTACACTAATTTCAAATGTACAACAGTGAAAATTCTATATATTCTATGCTCACAAGTGTAGTCACCATCTGTCATCATATGACACTATCACGGTCTCACCGATGATCTTCCCTGTGCTGTTCCTTTCATCCTTGTGACTTACTCATTCCAGAGACCTGTGGCTCACTCCCCTCCACCCATGGTGCCCATCTACCTCTCAACCTCTGCACCCCCGCCCTGGCAACCACCAGTTTTCTGTATTGACAGGTCTGATTCTGCTTGTTTGCTCATTTGTGTTTAGATTCCACACATAAGGGAAGTTCTATGGTATGGTCTTTGTCTTATTACATTTTGCGTAATAGTCTCTCATCTATCCATGTTGCAAATGGCAAGACCTCATTTTTAAAAAAAGATTTTGTCACAGAGTGAGCCCACAAGTAGGCGGAGTGGCAGGCAGAGGTAGAGGGAGAAGCAGGCTCCCTGCTGAGCAGGGAACCCGATATGGGACTCGATCCCAGGATGCTGGGATCATGACCTGAGGCAAAAGCAGCGGCTTAACCAGCTGAGCCACCCAGGCGTCCCAAGACCTCATTTTTAATGACCAATCCTCCATTGTGTATATATACATGTACCATATCTCTATCCAGTCATCTATCTATCCCTGAACACTTGGGTGCTTCCTTATCTTGGCTATTGAAAATAATGTTGCAATAAACACATAGGTGCATGTATCTTTTTTTTTTTTTTTTAAGATTTTATTTATTTGACAGAGCGGTCACAAGTAGGCAGAGCAGAAGGCAGAGAGAGGGGGAAGAAGGCTCCCTACTGAGCAGAGAGCTTGATGTGGGGCTCAATCCCAGGACCCCGAGATCATGACCTGAGCCGAAGGCAGAGGCTTAACCTACTGAGCCACCCACGTGCCCCAGATTCTGTCCATTTTTAAAGTCCGATTATTTTGGTGTTGTATAAATTCTTTATATTTTGGATTATCAACCCCTTATTGGACTTAACATTTGCATTATTTTCTCCCATTCAGTAGATTGCCATCTGTTGGTTTCCTTCCCTGTGCAAAAGCTTTTTAGTTTGGTATAGTCACAAAGGTTTATTTTTGCTTTTCTTTTCCCTTGTCTGAGACACCTCTAGAAAAATGTTGCTGGGGCTGATATCTGAATAGTAGTAGTTTTATACTTTCGGGTCTCTCATGTTTAGGTCTTTGTATATGGTATAAGAAAGTGGCCGTTTCATGTCTTGGATGTATCTGTCCAATTTTCCCAATACTACTTATTGGAGACTCTTCTCCATTGAATATTCTTTGTCTCTTTTGTCACAGACTGAACACACATGTGGGTTTATTTCTAGGCTCTCTAGTCTGTAACACTGATCTATGAAACTCTTAAGTGGTAAACGGTCATTTCATTAAAGAACATTAAGTTAGTATGTCTATCTGGCCTACAAAACCAGTTTGATAGTTCTCATGGCAATGTTTGCAGAACTCCCTTGTGAGCTAACCGTGAAGAACGCCAATGGACAGAACAGGACTCCGTTTCCACTGACAGAACAGCAGCTCGCTGTGACCTTGAGACCAGAATCTCAAACCAGAGAAAATTCCTTCACAGATGGACCTCACTTTTGCTCTGAGGATCATTCGACAGCAGATCTACCTGCTAGAATGGAGAACATGATTCTCTCTGCTCAGAGGAGTCCAACAATTATACTACCTTGTTATCTGCATTGTCCCCCAAAAGATTTTTAATCTTAATCAGCGGCCTATAAGGTCACTAAAGAGTTATCAACAGTCTATGAAATTAAGACATAAATGAAATGTGGCCATGAGGTGACATTTAATAACTCAAAAGCTATTCAAAGACACCAGACAGTTTTAAAAAGGGTAGAATTAATATTTTATTGTCACTTATAATCAGATGGCAGTTGGGTATAGAGTCTTCATACTTGATCTTTCCTTTGTGTAAATAAAAAAAATTACAAGTTTTCAACAGCCAAGGGCTGGTTATGTTTTCAGAAAACATAATTAGATTAATTCATTTATGGTGGCTTCAAGTTTTTCCTTATTAGCTCCAGAAAATTCACCCACCTGTTAAGAAAATATTGAATTGTGGTTAGACGTAGTTTTGTGACTGAGATATCACAGAACAGGGCAATAAGAGGGAAGGTAGAGGGAGAGGAAGTGTAAATCTTACTTGAAAGAACTGGTTATAAGCCAGAGCTACACTTTTTTTTTTTTTTAAAGATTTTATTTATTTATTTGACAGAGAGATCACAAGTAGGCAGAGAGGCAGGCAGAGAGAGAGGAGGAAGCAGGCTCCCCACTGAGCAGAGAGCCCGATGCGGGGCTCGATCCCAGGACTCTGGGATCATGACCTGCGCTGAAGGCAGAGGCTTTAACCCACTGAGCCACCCAGGTGCCCCGAGCTACACTTTTTAGGTTAAAAACAAGTTCTCCCCTGCCACCCCCCAGTTTGTGTTTAAGACAGATAAAACTTCTCTCAAAAATCAATGTACTTAAAAAATTACGAAGCACCAATCATGGGATTAGTGACTAGTTCTAACAAAGATCAATTTTCAATTAGATGTCACAGCATCTACTTAATGAAGAATGACCTATTTAAATATTAAAGTAGAAAATGGGGACAGGCTTTTCCATGTGAAGGGCTAAGTCCCTTCAGTGTCTTTCCTATTGGCCAGCTGGATAGAAGGTCCGATGTACCTACCTTCTGTCCCTTTTTAAAAAACTGGAAGGTCGGCATGCATTTGACTTCACACTCTGAAGCAACATCCTGTGGAGGGAGGGGGAAGGATAAGAACCAAGACTGAGTGTTGAGCTTTGACAGAAGTAATCTCTAACCAGACTATTTCTCCCCTGTCATATACCTCAAAAGTCCACATTAGAATATTTTTTAAGCATATGAAAACTGACGGGCTGAATGAAATGGCGGCAGAAAAGGCAAACTGGTTATATTCTCAATGCAAATTAATAGGCACCCCCCTCTAGAAGGGCCACCAACAAGCAGAATGCATCAGATACATACAACGACCCAGTAGGTTGTTTAACCCAATTATATCTTGGCTATTTCAAGTATAAAGAAGCAATAACAGGTCCTTCTGTAACTATACTCGGGATTAGAATCTTAACTATTCCTCAGAATTAGTATTGCTCTTCTTTGCTCCTAGTTTTTTCCAATCTTCTTCTGGTAGTGGAGTCCACAGCTGATGGTCATAAAGACTGAAACACAGCCTTAGTAAGAAGACCAATAATTTAGTCACCAAAGAACTGTTCTAGAACAAAGGCCTAGTAACCCAAAGACAAAGCTCTACACCATTTCTTTCTGCTTTTAACTAAACATTCACTTGTAGGTTCTTGTATCTGGTTGCACATCGTGAACAGAGGTCCCTGAAGTATCAAGCATCCCCTAGTTCTGTAACCGGAATACCACAGGAGAACTTCTAACACCCCCTGCCCCCCTCAATACTTTGTTCATACAAGGGCTGTGGAAAATACCTCAGAAAGTGGTTTGGTTTGGACAAGAGTTTTGGATAAAGGGATCCATTAGGGATGTCTGCCTGGTCCTCAAGAGGCTTGGGAAAGAAAGGCAGACCCAAAAGCAGTGAGGGACAGCAACAAAGGAGGCTGAATTCTGAGAACCAGATCGCAAAAACCAAGGAGCCTACTGAGGAAAGGAAGGTGTCATGGTGATTTCTAACTTAGTATTCAGCAGGGCACAGGACTTAAAAAAAAAAAAAAAGGGGGGGGGCAGGCGTCTGAGCCCCTAGTAATGGTAGCATGCCAGCCTAAGTTCATGTCCTCCACCGAGACTGGGGAGAAAAAAAGGGAGTTTTATAGCTTTATAAATTTGCTTTGCTGGTAGCTTGGGCAAGAAGGATAGTGAGTACTACTGTTAGAGGGATTCCTTCCAGATAACCTTGACTTTTCCTCTAAATGCTGGCTGACAAAGAGGCACAAGGATAGTAATGACTGGAATAAAAATGGCTAACAGGTTCTGAATGCCTAGGGAAGTTACCACCACAATGAAGATTCTACAATTCCAGTAATTCCCTTGGGCAAGAACATCCAAGATTGAAAATGGGGTGAACACTTGACAGGGAGACTATAAACTGCCCACGTCCAGGTTCCAGAAGGACCGTGGATGAGGATTCAGGAAATCAGAAGATGACAAGTTAGAAGGGGAGAGGGGGACTGGCTTAGGTAAAGGATTGAAAACTGGTAGTCTAGGGGGCTGAATCAGTCTAGATACGTTGCTTGGCTCACGTTAAGAGCTTAAAGCAAATCTCTGCCTTGGTTGGAACAGCAGCTACCTCTTGAACTTGAATATTTCACCCCTCACAGCACTGGGGAGAACAGCTGTTTGCCTCCGCCCCTTCCCTAGCTAGTGCACAGGGAAGCCACTGATTGGAAATCACCTTTCATGCAGGCAGCTGGCAGAGCCTCATAGGAGCTGGGTGTTCATTTTACATTTACGGTACAAGGGCAGCCACCTGGAAAGGATGAGCCATCCTCTTCCCCACTTCCAATCAGAAACCCCCGGGGGCGTGCCTGAGCTGCATCACACACAAAGGCAGGTAAAACAGAACCTGGGCAGTCATCACAACTTCCTGATGAGAAAGCTTTATCAGCAGAAGATACAGGTCTCCTCCCAGTCAATGAACTGTTCTCAGACTCCAGACGCCTTACCCCTCACCTACCCAGAAGCTCAGCATTCCTACATTGACACAACTGCTTAATTTCAACAAAATCCTAAAACTGGAAAAAAGATGAATGCTCAGAAGTGGTACCCATGCTTTGAGAAAGGAAGAGTATGAACAAGACTTTTAAAATACTTCTAAAAATTACAGTCAAATCTTTACGTGGTAAATTTTTAAAGAATTGAGTTTTCTTTCATTGGGTATGAAAGGGGTTTGCTGTTTTGTTTCTTTTAAAGGGATCTAGGATTCCAAACCTTAATTTAATTCCACAAAGTGAGGCTTTGTTACTTGCAATTTATGAACATCCTTATGAATAAATTCTGACATATCCTAGGACAAAACCTTAATGTGATATTGCTAAGTTTATTTAAGGAAGAGCATTTTTATTTGCATAAGTATGATCCACCTTTACTGCAGAAAAACTGGAAGAAGGAAACCATTCCTCCTCAACTAGCTACTATAAACATGTTACTATTGTATCTAAATGCTTTTCTTTATAAAACCCATGCTGTGTACAAGGTACACATATAGTATGTACCTACCGTGGATTTTTCCCCACGAAAAAGTGCAGTTTTTATGGTCCTATCAACATGGCATCAGTGGAACTAATCCATGGTCAATATGTAACAGGCTTTGATTTTTGCTTCAAGTGAACACTTACATCTGCCTATACAAACATCTCTGCATCCACTCTGGTCACCCACCCCCCGCACCTCGCAGAAGCAGAATTGCTAAGAAAAAGAACATGTGCCTTTTAAAAGCTCCAGATACACTTTCAAATTCAGAGGTCATTTTAATATGTATCGACTAGTCAGTATTGATCATGACTTTTGCCATCAGCCTTTCTCTACCCCATTCATTAAAAACATGGGCTTTAGCCTAGGCATCAGACTTCTGTTCTGTGACAGGATTTTTCCAGGCCCATTTCCTCAGTGGCAAGAGAGGAAAACAGTTAAGTTCCCGAGACTACAAGAACCAGAGTGGTTAAGGTGCTTAACAATGTCCATCACTTCTCTAAGTATGTTCAATATTGTCTAGGATTTTTGTTTATACCCAAGTAAAACCTAGAAGACATCTAAAGAATGAGGCAGAGCTGCAGCATGTTAACCCCAAATGGTTAGTGATTAACACATGCTTAAACAGACTTTTTTTTTTTAAACTTTCTAGTATATTCCATGGGTATGCTGCCTACTCTGGTTACAAGACCACCTTGTGTTAGTAAGTGCAGCTAATACACTATTGTTATGGGGCTTAACCTTTCTCATCCCCCACGACTTCTCTCCCAGATAAGGTTTGATAAGGTTTGTTTTTACAAACACTTTCCAGGACTTTCCTGACTATCTTATTTCAGAATGTTAATCAATGGCCCCGAAATGTCAGGCTGACATTGCATCAGACAAACTTGGGGAATACTGACGTTTTAATAATGCCGAGTCACTATCCAGGAACACCGTACACCTACCTAAGATCTTTTATGGACTTTTCAAAATCTTCCTTTCTACTACTACTTTTAATTTGCCTATTCTTTTTATGACAAAATCATATGATATGATATTTAATGATCTCAACTACCAAAATCAATGATACTTAATGCACCTTAGATTAGTATCAATGGCATCTGAACCATTAATTTCCATTTATCACCCCTTATCCAAGAGGACTTCTTCATGATTACTCTTTTTTTTAAAAAATTTATTTTTTATAAACATATAATGTATTTTTATCCCCAGGATACATGTCTGAATCGCCAGGTTTACACACTTCACAGCACTAACATAGCACATACCCTCCCCAATGTCCATTATCCCACCCCCCTTTCCCAACCCCCCTCCCCCCAGCGCCCCTCAGTTTGTTTTGTGAGATTAAGAGTCACTTTTGGTTTGTCTCCCTCCCAATCCCATCTTGTTTCTTTTCTTCTTTTCCTACCCCTCCAACCCCCCATGTTGCATCTCTACTTCCTCATATCAGGGAGATCATATGATAGTTGTCTTTCTCCGATTGACTTATTTCACTAAACATGATACCCTCTAGGTCCATCCACGTCATTGTAAATGGCAAGATTTCATTTCTTTTGATGGCTGCATAGTATTCCATCGTGTATATATACCACATCTTCTTTATCCATTCATCTGTTGATGGACATCTAGGTTCTTTCCATAGTTTGGCTATTGTAGACATTGCTGCTATAAACATTTGGGTGCACGTGCCCCTTCGGAAATCACTACGTTTGTATCTTTAGGGTAAATACCCAGTAGTGCAATTGCTGGGTCATAGGGTAGTTCTATTTTCAACTTTTTAAGGAATCTCCATGCTGTTTTCCAGAGCGGTTGCACCAGCTTGCATTCCCATGCCTATTCTTAATAGTGACTCTAAAGGTATTTGTACTTAAACTTCCAACTGTAAAGATATTTTTATCATGTTCTTCACCTAAAAATAAAACTAGCCCCCCTCCTACTGACGCCACCAACTTGGTTTTATAAACAATCTGGAATTTTAAGAATATAATGAAATTCACTTTTTAAGGAGTGCTTAAGCTCTGTGAATTCTGACAAATGCACAGTCACGTAACACTAAAATCAAGACAGACTGTTCCCTCGCTCCCTAAAACTTCCTCAGCAGCATCTCCAGACTCCAATCCTCCCCTAGCCCTCTGCCCCCACCTGTTTCCCATCCCTATAGTTTTGTGCAATCTGATTTATTAGTAAGTGTAATAAGACTACTTTTTACCTTACTAAGTTTAGTTTCATTGGTTTCTAGCTTAAAACTTCATATGGCCGGGACGCCTGGGTGGCTCAGTTGGTTGAGCCGCTGCCTTCAGCTCAGGTCATGATCCTGGCATCCTAGGATCGAGTCCCACATCGGGCTCCTTGCTCGTCGGGGAGCCTGCTTCTCCCTCTGCCTGCCACTCTGTCTGCCTGTGCTTGCTCGCTCTCGCGCTCTCTCTCCCTCTCTCTCTCTGACAAATAAATAAATTTAAAAAAAAATTTAAAAAAACAAACAAACAAAAAAACTCCATATGGCCAAAGTAACTTTAAACTTGCTTTTGTCACTTCTATTAACTCAGCTAATCAAAACGGAAACACACAATGTTCTAAAAGGTTGCACAATTATCAGGTCTAAATTATTTTGTTTCTTGTTTTAATTTACAAAGTATCCCACCCTACACAGAATTGGTACTAGAGTCCAGTCTATCATTTTCAAAAGGACTGGTATGCCTACTTTTCTATAAATAAAAAATTCTTTGTATCACATTATGCCCATGCCTCCTAATTTTTCCAGGGCCTGGAAAAAGTTGTTTGAATCTATTACACCTAAAAGGTAACTTCCTCATGCTCAAGTGCTTACAGAGCCTTCTATTAAAATTATCCACTGCTTATGCCAAAGACACTACAAAGTACCGGAAGTCTGAAATTCATCAGCAGGGAATTATCTGCACAAAAATTTAAAGACTAGTCCATTTGTTATCGTTCATCCATTAACGATATGACCTAATTCTCAGAAATGTGATTGAAGTACTTTTTATCCCTTGTCTCTGTTTTAGAGTCGAAATAAGGGGATGACTTTACCAAGACCTGCAAATTCCATGAGGAAAAACTACTGCCTGTCAATCAACTGCTTTGACAGAATTTCCTAGGAGAATAATTCAGAATGGCCTGGGGAGTAGGGAGCTGGCAGACACTGTTACATGTATGTGACCAAAGGATTCTTCAATTAGTTCAATTTTTAACTCTACAACAGGTTGATGAGGCTATTCAGATGGTGTTGTAATAGTATCATTAAAGGTATTCAAAGTAAAACACTGTGTGTTGCTCAATCTTTAGAATACAGAGGCAAAGTGAAAGTTGAACTTGTGAGAGGGTCACGCCGAGGTCTAGAAAGTTTGAGGGTGTATATGCTAATCAGATATGAAGGAAGAGTTCAGCCCCACAAAATATCTTCTTCCTCAAGGTTTCGGATTCCGGCACTGAGAACACCGGTCCAGGGTCTGGCAAGGTGCACGGGTCCACCTGCTCGGCCCGACCTACCCCTCCTCCTGTGCGGCAGGCCCCTCATCTGTTCTATGGGCATGCTAATCAAGGCGGTTATCACAGCTGTCTGCGGATCAAAGACACAACCAGCATCGAGCACAGGTTATTCCTTTCCAATAAAAACCGCAGAGATTCACTTACTGTCTGACAGGGTCCCAGGACCAGTCAGCAATCTCTCTAGTCCCTTCCAGGTACCATATCTACCTGGCTAAAGTGACCGCAGAGAAAAAATGTAAGTTAAGTTTAGGTGGGGAGCAAGAGTTTGTTCAAAGGCACCTGCTCTCTACTCTTTTCCTTAACTCTGGGACGATCACTTTACCTTATAAAATAAACTCACTCTATACCTACTGCATGCCAGTCAGGTAAGTAAGAGTTTCTGGTCTCAAACTCATAGAGACTAATGATAAAGGACAGATGAAAAGACTACTACTGGTTAAGATTCTCTGAACACAGGAAGGCACTACTCTAGACACTTTGTAAGGATCATCTCACGTCATCCTGACAACTCCTTCATGATGCTGGGTAAACACTGCTGTTTCATGGAGGCTCACACTGAGCTGGAACTGCAAAGTAAAGCCGGCAGTCTAGGTATGGGATCCTTCCCTTTCTACTACCATAAATGCAAGGGGGGGGAGGGGCAGAGGACAACATGGAGACGTGGATGAAAGGAAAGCCTAGGCTGGGCGGAGAAAGGTTCCTGGAGAAGATGTGAAGCTTACAGCTAGTTTCTAAGGTATGAAAGAAAAACATGTGCCAGGACGAGAGGACCCCATGAGGAAAGGCACGAGTATGGAATCAGAAAATGTGCTAAGACAAAACAATTTGGTGATGGTAGGTCCTCACAGGTTTAAAAGTACTGCCATATCCCTCTTGTCATAAACTCTGTACCTTTATTATACACTCTAAGTTTTGCTCAATGAAAAAGCCACCCTGGGAGGCTAATGAGTCAAGTATTACGGTTAGCCTAAAGCAGAAGTCCCAGAGCCAGGCCTGGAACCTGGGTGAGCACCCTTTGGGCCACCTCTTACCCTAACCCCTCCTGCCTCCTTGGGGCTAAGGGGAAAATGTCCACATATTTGTAAAGAACTTCTAGGTGCTGTTCTTGAACGTGAACAAGCTATCCTAGTTCAGTGGGCTGGAGGGGAAACAAGTCTTGGGCCAGGAGCAGGATCTGCACCCACCCTGTGCCAGAGCTTCCTCTGAAGAGCAAGGGCCAGGCCAGAGGCCCTCATTTTAAATCCTGACTCTGCCACATCCTGTGACTCCACAGACAACCTATCTTATCTGTAAAAGAAGGATGCATGGTCCCAAGGATTAAATGAATCAATACTTGTAAAGCATGTGGAAGAGTACTGGGTACACAGAGTTGTAAAGAAACGTTTGTAAAATTAAATCAACCCTCAAATTTCCCTCCAAATTACTCTCTGCTGTCAGGCACCTTGGTGTTTGTTCTTTAAAATGCTGGGTTTTCTAACTGACTAAAAACAAGATGTGTGAGCTTGTGCTTATACCTTCTCATGTCAGTAGTTCACAAAGAATCCTAAGAGTGGTCTCCCAATTTTTAAGTCTATGGATTTAGTTATCATATTCAAATTCAATTTCGATTTATTGAGCATCTCAGTGTTAAAATGAATGTATTAGTTTTTAGAAAGGTGACTGGTAAGGTACAGAAGCTTTAACCATCTGTTTTTATGCTTATTTTAGGATGTGATATATATAGCTCCTGGTAGCTAGGATAAGCTAATTGGCACAATTACCTTTTGTGGCTGGGACCGTAGTTGTCATATTACTTGACATGTATGTAAACAAGCACTTGCAATTCAGAGAAAAAGGCCAATGTGAAAAGGTCGGTAGTATTCCAGATTTCCAGTCACATACCTGACAGTCATCCACGTCTACTTCAAGGAACACCACATTGGAATACTTCTCAGAGAGGGACTGCAAAATTTAAAATGAAAAATCCAGAAAAATTCAGAACCGGGAAATGGCAAGTCCCGATACTCAAGTTTCTTTAATAGAAAATAATAAAAGTAGAAACTACTACTTAAAGATCCAAAAATTCAGACTAGGGACCAGGTAACCACAAAGGACATACGGTCTCTCCAACACAAATTCCTCCTGGCATAAAAGAATTCGGCATGTCAACTTTTGAGGCCTGAATTTCAAAAAAGGCCTGCGTTTCAACATGAAGAAAAAGAAAAACCATTTAAGACAACCAAATTAAGTTCTGACAGTTGTCTTCAGTGGGCTACACATGTGCCCAAACTAAGTTAAGTTGTTACAATATTACATTTGCGTTAAAAGATTTTAAGTCATCTCTACACCCAGCCCTGGACTCAAACTCAAGACCCCAAGAGATCCAGAGTCCCATGTTCTACAGAGTCTGAGCCAGCCGGGTGTCCCTTAAGTTGTTACACTATTACTTTCAGACCAAACATCCACCACCACACTATGTCCTTTCATAGCTTTGCTACCACCAACCTGAGAAATACAGAAACTCTTATAAAAACACAACTGTGGGGCACCCGAGTGGCTCAGTGGGTTAAGCCTCTGCCTTGGGCTCAGGTCATGATCTCAGGGTCCTGGGATCGAGCCCCACATCAGGCTCTCTGCTCAGCAGGGAGCCTGCCCCCCCCCCCGGAAGTGTCTGTCTACTTGTGATCTCTGTCAAATAAATAAAATCTTAAAAAAACAAAACAACAAAACAGCTGGCTTCATACTCACATGAAAGAAAGGCTTGATCATTTTGCAAGGCCCGCACCACGTGGCTGAGAAGTCAACTACTACAAGTTTATCCCCTGCACTGTCCAAGGCTTCCTGAAACGCAAACTAATAAGAAAAAAAAAGCTGAGGTTAAATATCTCAAAGTCCTGATCAAATGTGAGACAATGTGACACAAAGAAGGATTCAAAGTTATTGCTTTTTAAAAGTTTAATAAACTAAAATGAACGAAATAAACTACTTGGAAAAAAGTCCTAGAGTGTGAAGTGTTACTTAGTAAGATGAAACAAGTATGATGTGTATAGTGTATCATCAGTCACGTCTTCATCAATTTGTATTCAAACTGAGCAAATGAAAACAGACATTTCTATGAGGTTTCCACATCAAATTAAGGTCTATGGCAAACAAGCACCTAAATGCTTTTCAATGATGAAGAAGGTCACTTCAAAGAAGTCACAAAGGTAGGGAATTTTGCACTGAAAACAAGTTTAAAAGTGAACACATTTTTTGATTAAAACTGTCTATGATGGAACAAGTCAAAAGCTTTGAAAATGTCAAGGAAAATAAACCTCCTCCAGACCCAGAGGGTCACTGTGGACATTAAGCATTTGCGCACTCCCCTTAATGGGTTTCCAGAGATGAGAGCACACTGTTTATTGTTGCTTTTTGCCCTTTATCTCAAAACTCTGCCCTTGCTGGAGACAAATGATAGCTTTAGTTACCCATGCAGAATTCTCCTTAGGTGTTATTTTGCATTACAAATATGTCAAATGAAATTCCCCCAGTGAGACATGCTCAAGAAATCCCTTACCACCAATCTCCCTGAATAATTTACCAATGGTTTGGATACCGTAACCCTAGGAACCTAATCTTCTAGTTAAAAGGGACTCCTTTTCAACCACAGTTTAGTTTGGTAAGTTAGTGCTTACCAAAACTGGGGCAACAGAGAGCAACCAAAACGTAAATATCTGTAGCTGAAGTCTGGGTTTTCCCTCACAGGGAAAATGCTGGTCACACTGGTTTAATTAAAAACATTCCCCTCCCTCGAAAGCTAAGAATCATATCAGATCCTATTCAGTAAACACCATTAAAACAAAACAAAACAACAAGTGAATTCTTCTGCAATACAGTTACTTTTCTAGACTTCTAATTTCTACCTCATGTGTTTTGCAGAAACAATTCAAAAGTGGCATTGTCCTGACTTCTGTAACCTTTTAGTTACTCGGATGCAAGCTCCCATCCCACCTTGGGGTGTGGGGAAATATTTGTGTGTGAGGGAGGTGGAGGGAGGGAGAGCGAGAACAAGTTAGAATTATAGAAATTATTTTTCCAAACCATCAAGTTTCTCCAGATGAACTTAATTCAGAGCCTTCTCTACTGTGATTTTTAAAAAAACGTCAAAGTAGGGATGCCTGGGTGGCTCACTCGTTTAAGCATCTATCTGCCTTCAGCTCAGGTCACGATCCCAGAGTCCTGGGATCCAGTCCCCTATCAGGCTCCCTGTTCAGCAGGGAACTTTCTTCTCCGTCTCCCTGCTGTTACCCTTGCTTGTGTGCCCTCTCTCTGACAAATAAATAAAATCTTAAAAAAAAAAAAAAAAAAAAAAAGTCAAACCAGCCATTCTTCAAGAACCAGGTTAGACAAGAAAAAAAAAATCAAGGAATGATAATGTCAGATGAATGCACTGTTTTGTGAACATATTTGTCCCTCCATAAACACCTGGTGAGATTACTTACAAAATAAAATATTATACAAACATGCTCAACGGTTTCCCAAACCATTGTGAATCAAATTCAAGCAAAACTACCTAGAAATCTTGGGGTTGTGGGGGGAGAAGCATTCAACAGTAACTTTCGGCTTAACTGAAGAGTTACAGAGGTATGTGTAAATTTCACAACAAATTCTCTTCTCCTGACACTTAAGTTTGTCTAAAAGAGAGATCTTTTGAAAGGGTCTCAAGATTATCTAAGAAGCAATCTGCAATGTCTAACACTCAGACTAACAAGGAAGATCAATAAAGGTCCCCATTATGGACCTAAATATTCTGAAAACAAAACAATGTATTTGGGGTAGATAAGAACAGAGTCTAGTATCTCTTTTCCTAAACACACCCATTCCAAAAGTAATTAACAAGCACAAGAGTGCCCATGTATAGAAGGTCTGAGTTCAGTAAAGGGCAGCTACCATTCTTAAAAAACATACAACTATGTGTTTTCTTTCTCATCACCTTGACAGTCTATTATCCCACTTTATCTAAAATAGATACCAGTGGATCTGAACCATGACACCTCAGAAAGAGCTGATTTAGCCAACGGCACCAAGTTTAGTTCAGCAGAATGAAAATCTAAAGTGTACTCAACATTTACAAGTAACACTGAACTGAGCTTAATTTTGGATTAATGTCCCTGGGTCATAATCTTGAAGATCACCTATGATCAGGGTCTTCGTGCCCTATACCCTAACCAATTTCTGGTCACCCTTGTATATCTTCTCATTGATGAGGGGAGGAGGGTGCCAAAACTATGACAACTAAAATAGGGAAAAACTGAAAGATGTGTTCCAGGATTCAATAGATTCTGTTTGTAGTGTATGGATTCTGAGACAACTATAAGAATTTTTTTACAGACAACTATAAACCACTCAAAGTCTTCTCCCTCCTTTATGGGTTCTCACGTTTTAGGTTATATTGATGATGTGGTCAGACCCCGGACAACACCTCCCACCCAGACTGATACCTGTCACTGAATAGGTACTGAATGACCTCTCCAACCAATGACAGGGTTGCTAATTTTAATATAAAAGCTCACACAATAAGACGACATGCCATTTGTAAAAAATTGATTAAGGACTAGCAGAGAGCTACAATTAGTCAATGAACATATGGTGGGGGAGGAGTTCAGAGTCCCTAATAATCAAAGGAGATACAATTTTTCTTACTAATAATAATTTGGCCAAAGTTAGGGGGAGAATGTCAGGGTCGATGAAGGTGCAGTGAAAGACCACTCTCACATGCTTCTTGGGGATTTACAAACCTTAAATAAAAGGTTCGCACCCCTTGACCCAATCACTGCACTGGGCCCTAACCTGAGGAAACAGCTTGAACTCTGTACAAAGGGTTATGAACAAATATATGCACTGAGGCACTGGAAACTGCCTGAATGTTCAGGAATGTGTTCAGATATTGAAATAATTACAAAGCTTCTAACTACACAAAAAGGGTTCAGGCTAAACTAGAAGGGGGGAAAAGCTCAGGAACAAAACAGGATACATAAAATAATCCAACTACTTTGCAGTGGCTTCTAGGAAATAGAGAAGATCGCTCTCTTGCTAAATTTTCTACAGTGACCATATATGCCTTCTGATTTTTAAAGGAACCAAAAGATAAGGCAGCATTATAGAGAAACTTGCATTCCCAAAGCTACTCAGCATCTCTCAGGTCCAGACATTCAAGACCGGCGCGGGCTTGGGATGGGAAGTACCGCAGGGTAAACGCTTTCCAAGGGTCTTCTACTGTTCCAGCAACATCAATTTCTGCCACTCGCTTTTCTGACTTCTGCATCTAACAAACATCTCTTGAATGGCTGCAGTACACCAGACAAGAGTCGGGCTCGGAGTTTCCCCGAGCAGGAGGGTATGAGGCTTGCAATTACTCTCGAAGATGGAACACGGTCTTGGACATTCCTAACAGGGCAGAACCACCACCCGGTACCCCAGGGCCGCCGAGCACACAGCCGGACGCGGCCGCCTCGGGGGCACTCTTGGCTGCAGCGAAACCCACCCACCGTGGGTGACTCACAGACGGGCAGTGCAGAGGAGGCCCCTGGGCCCAGTCTTGGGGACTGAGTCATTCCAAAGCCAGCGCTGCCGGAAACACGCCCTGCGCCGCTAGAGGAGGAGTCCCGAGGGCGCGGCCCCGGCCTCACTTCCTCGCGGCCACCTGGGCCGCTCCGGCCCCGCCTCGGACAGACCAGGGGTTCTCCAGCCCGGAGCCGCCCCCTTGCGCAGAGGCCAGCACGCGCCATTTCTGGGGCCGGGCACTGATGGAGGCAGCTGGGGTCTCAGGCCCGGATACGCTCCCAAGGAAACTCACGCCGCCCAGCGTGGGTGATCACACCGCCCACCAGGAGGGAGTGGCGGCCCGCGACCCCGTGCCTCTTTCGAGGGGCCCTCCATCTCCTTCCCCAGCCTGTATCCAGAAAAGCAGACTCCATCCCCTCAGCCAACGGGGGTTTCCCGAGCACCGGGGTGCAGGAGGCGCCGTTGGCGGGGAGGGGGGACGCCCGGCGCACTGGACACGGGCAGCGCCGGGGACCCAGAGCCTGCCCTCCAGGGCGCCCTCGTCCTTCTCCTCGCTTCCTCGCTTCCTCCTCTCCTCCTTCCCTTCCTCATGCTCCGCTGCCTCAGGTGCGCCCAGGCCCCAGCTTCCCGCATTCCCGGGCCAAGGCGTCGCGTCCCCTTCCCCCGGGCTGCGGAGGGGCGCCTGCCCACCTCCCCCCCTCGCCCTTCCCAGGTACAGAGGCTGCGCGTCGCGCCCGGGCCTTCTCCGGGGAGCGCGTACCTTGCTCTCGATCTGCTTCACCATTTTGGCGGCTGAGGGTCGGACAAGCGACCGTAAGAAGCGATGAAAGCGGATCCAAAACGCCGGACAGAGCTTGCAGAGCGCTCAGCCCGCCTTCCCTTTATAGCAACTGGGGGGCGGGGCGGGCGGGCGCGCGCGACGTGCGTGCTGCGGGGGCGCGCCCGCTCGGGCCTCCCGCGCCCGCCCCGGCGCCCGGGCCGGGCCCCGCCTTCCGGAACCGCCGAGGCGCCGGCTGGGGGCGGAGTCGCCCCCGGGGGGCGGGGTTGGCGCGGACGCTGGGCGGGGCTCTAGAAAGCGCCCTGGGCTCCGAGCCCGCTGCCCCGCCCGCCCGCTCCCGGCGGAGAGTCGGAATGTGTGCGGGCCGCCCAGAGGCCTATGGGACGCAGGCACTGTGCGCGGTAGGGGGAAGCGGGGACGCGGACGGCCATCCCCAGAGCCACAGGGCCACCTGGGAAGGGGCCAGCGGCCTTCACGGAACGCTCCCACGTTCGAGAAGGGGCCGCTTAGGTAGGGCTGGATTCCTCGAAAAGGCCCGCCACACTCCCGCTCCCCCAACCCTGCAAACTCCACAAAGTGCTGAGTAACGATGACCAGGAAGTAACTTTGCGCCCCAGCCTCGCTTCTGGAGCTTATCGCGATGGTTGTCTTCTCTTCGCTCCTTCCTGTCCTTTTACTTTGACCCATGAAACCGCTGCTCCAGCGTGACGCTGCAGTTCGGTGCGGGAGAGACGGCCGGGAACCGGCTTGGCCGCCGGTGTACCTGCGGCGGGGCTGCTGCAGCTGTGGCCCTGAGCAGGTCCTCACCTCCGGGAGCCTCAGTGTTCCTTTCTGTACAGTGGGAACCATGCTGGTCCCTAACTCATACTGGTGGTGTTTTGAGGACTAAATGAAGTCCTTGTAAAGTGATTAGGACAGTGCTTGGCACGTAGTAAGTACTCAATAGTTGTAATTAAAGCTGTTGTGAGTACTAATTAGGCTTGCTTGGTGTCACGGTGGGGGTGGGGGAGGCAGGCTGCTCTTGGCGACCTTATATTTATAAGGGCGCCAGGACACACATTTGGGTGAGTTTTTCCTACCAGTGGTAGAACCTGGAGCAGAGGTGTTGATCCCGGGATGTGCGTTGCAGGTTGGGTCTGGCAGGTTAGGAGGCTTTGTGGAGCAGGAGAGCGGGGTGCGTCACAGCAGGAAGTGAAGGTGGTGAAACTGTTGAGCTGGAGAAAGGAATGAAGGCTTGGAGGTGGGATGATGTTGGTGTGGGGGTCTGAGTGGGAATTTTCAGGGGAGGCAGCTCTGGATGGAGCTAAGTCTGGGTGTGATTGTCTGGGATGGTGAAACTCCCTGTTGCCTTCCTTCTCCCTATTGCAAGCAAAGGGAGGAAGGAAACTAGAGGGTTTCAACCCATCCTGCCAAACTTCTACAAGGTTGAGGAGCACAGGGCCACGAGTAAGGCATGAGACAAGGGTCATGGTCTGAGGAGTGGTCTCAATGCATCCCCACAGAGTATAAGGATTATTGGAGCAGAAAAGAGGTTTTATGGGGTACCAGGACAGAATATATAACCTTCTTTGCTGCTGCTGTGTGATCGGCCCAACCTAAACACCCGTTTCTGGACTTACGTGTTAGTGGGTACATTCACATGGGAGATGACAATAAATACTGTGCTTTCGAAAGGGGAAGTACAGGTCTTCAATGGCCATCCAAACCACCCTCAGCTGACATCTATCCAAAGATCTTCCAGATACACAGTGACTCAGTTGGAGGAGGTTCTGACTGCCTCCCACCTTCACAGGACCAATATAGAGTGGCCATGGGGAAATGCCACAATTTCAGAGAGAAGAGAACTAGGATGTATGTTAAGAACCCAGACTCTGCCATTAGACACCTTGTTCTCATCCCCACTCTACCACTTAGTAGCTGGGGAACTCTAAAAAAGTCTAAATAGCCTTTCTGTGTCTCAGTTTCCTCGTCTATAAAATGGGGTTAATAATACTTCATGCTGTTATAAGGGTTGAGAGAGCTAAAATATATGTAAGCTACTTAGAACGATGCCTTGGACACAGTAAACGCTACATGAGCTATGATTACAGGCTGTTAAGTGGAATGGTGAAATCCCTCTGGAATGACGGCAGAGGTGGAAGGGGAGACTGTAAAACAGGTATCAGAGTCGTAAGTGAATTAAGTAATCAGGAAAGCAGTAATGAACAGTGAACTCTGTAACATGACTCTCCAAAGAAAAGGATTTTTGCCCCAAAGGGAGGAAGATGAGGTGGGCTAGATCTGGCCTTAAAGAGCCAGCCCCCTACCTATAGGGACGTGGGAAACTTGTGTCCCATTGTGGCAAGGAGGTGACATTCTGTGAGGAAAGGGAGGCACAGGGGAATTGTTTGGGACAGCCCAGTGAGGGAAGATTTGTTTGGGCAGACATATAGTGGGAGAAGAGGAGAGACAGGGTGACATCAAGGCCTCTCCACGTGAAGGGCTGGTTCTGTATATTAGAACTCCCAGCTCTAAATAGAAATTCCAACCCCAACTGACTCACACCAAAAAGAGAATTAGTAACTCATATTACCAAGAACTCCGGAGGCCTAAAGATGTCACATTGCCACTGTCTCTACTGGTTCATTCTCAGTAGGCTCGCGGTCTTCTGTGAGACTAACCCAAGGAGCTCCAGCCTTAGGTTCCCTACCACCATCCTCCCATTCCAGAGGAAAAACTTTCCTCTCCCTTGTTCTGGTGAATGTCCTGGAGGCTGACCTTTATTGACTTGAGTAGGGGTGGGAGCAAGGGCATCAGCCTGGCTTGAGCCATTTGGACTAGGAATGTGGATAATCCAGAGGATTAGAAGAGAAAGGGGAAATGGATGCTGGACAGGTAAAAATGCTACATCCCAATCATCCAGAAGAATAGAAACAAGGGGCATGGGTGACGAACTTGCGTCAGGTTTCTGGGTCAGCTCCGTCTGAGGCTCCCTGGGGGCCTGGAATACTAGGTTTGCTGTCATTGCACAGGTCCAAATTTGAGGAAAATGCAGCTCTAAGATTTCTAAAGTAAGCTTTTGTCAGATCATAGATTTCCCTAAGTGTGGCCCTTGACAGTCTTGTTCAGCATAGCTGGGGGTACTTGCTGACACTGTAGATTCCTGGGCCACACCCAGACACATAGATGAGGTAGATCTCTGGAAATCAGCATCTTAAAGAAGTCGCCTAAATGACTGGATACACTAAGATTTGATAGACTGCCCTGGCATCTGCAGAGGAAGGCAGCATTAGTTAAGCTTGAAGACTGCGATTGGTACAGCCACTATGTAAAATAGTATGGAGGTTCCTTAAAATTTTTAAAATAGGTATACCATAAGAGCACCTGGGTGATTCAGTCATAAAGTGTCTGCCTTTGGCTCAGGTCATGATCCCAGGGTTCTGTGATCAAGTCCCACATCGGACTCGCTGTTCCGTGGGGAGCCTGCTTCTCCCTCTGCCTGATGCTTCCCCTACTTGTGTTCTCTGTCAAATGAATAAATAAAATCTTTAAAAATAAATAGATATACCATATGATCCAGTAATTCCACTGCTAGGTATTTACCCAGAGAAAATGAAAACATTAATTTGAAAAGATATATGTACTTCTCTGTTTATTGCCCCATTATTTCTAATAGCAAAGATATGGAAACAGCCTAAGTATGCATGAATAAGATGAATTAATTAATTAATTAATTAATTTTAAAAAGATTTTATTTATTTATTTGACAGAGAGAGAGAGGTCACAAGTAGGCAGAGAGGCAGGCAGAGACAGAGGGGGAAGCAGGCTCCCTGAGCAGAGAGCTCTGATGCGGGGCCCTGAGGAGGAGAGCCCTGAGCTCCCTCTCTGAGCAGAAAGCCTGATGCGGGGCTCGATCCCAGGACCCTGAGACCATGACCTGAGCCGAAGGCAGAGGCTTACCCCACTGAGCCACCCAGGTGTCCCAAGATGAATTAATTTAAAAAAATCTACACACACACACACACGTGCACACAATGTAATATTAGCCATAATAAAGGATGAGACCTTGCCATTTGCCAACAACACAGATGGACCCAGAGGGTCCATCTTATGCTAAATGAAATAAGTCAGAGACTGTCTGACATTCCATAGGATTTCACTTACATGTGGAATCTAAAAAACACAACAAATGAATAAACAAAAACAATCAGACCTATACGTACAGAAAACAAACCGATGGTTGCCAGAGGGATGGAGGGTGGACAGATGGGCAAAATGGGTGAAGGGGAGTAGCAGATCCAGACTTCCAGTTATGGAATGAATGAGTCACAAGGAATAAAAGGCACAGCATATGGAAGATAGCCAATAACATTGTAATAGCATTGCATGGGAACAGATGGCAGCTTTACTTGTGGTAAGCAGAGCATGATGTATGGCGTTGTGGAATCACTGCTACACACCTGACATTGAAGACTGTCTAGCAAGAGAGTTGAGATAGGAACATGGTATGTGATATAAAATTGGGAGCTCAAAATACTATGGTAGAGGAGATACTTGAAGGAAAAGGAATAACTGTACACGTGTGGAATAGTCATTAAGTGCCAAGTCTGGAGCAAGGGGTCTTGCATTACTTTTTTCAACAACGCCTAGGAAATAGATACTATTCTTCCATTGTACAGAGAAGAAAATTAAGGTTTGAAGAGGTCATCTAGTCACACCAAATGCACACCAATTCTATTCAACATGTGGCTTCCTTAGAGCAACTGGATAAGAAAAACAGATAAAAGTCACCTGGATTGGAAAGGAAGAAGTAAAATTCTCTTGGCAGATGATATGGTCTTATATGTAGAAACTCCTAAAGATCCTAAAGACTATCAAAATAAGCAAGTTTAGCAAGGGTGTAAGATTTGACACAATATACACAATTCAAAAAGAATGAATTACTTGTGTAGAAATTTAATAACAGTAGTATAAGACTTGTACAATGAAAATTACAAAACCTCATTAAAAGGAATTAAAGTGCTAAATAAGGGCACCTGAGGCGCCCGGCTAGCTCAGTCGGTAGAGCATGAGATTCTTAAATAAGGGCACCTGGGTGGCTCAGTGGGTTAAGCCTCTGCCTGTGGCTCAGGTCATGATCCCAGGGTTCTGGGATTGAACCCTGCCTCGGGCTCTCTGCTCAGCAGGAAGCCTGTTTCCCCTTCTCTCTCTGCCAGCCTCTCTGCCTGCTTCTGATCTCTGTCAAATAAATAAATAAAATCTTAAAAAAAATAAAGTTCTAAATAAATGAAAAGACAGCCCATGTTTATGGACTGGAAGACAATATTATTAAGGTGCTAATACTTCCCTAATTGATCTGTAGATTGAATAAAATCCCTGTCCAATTCCTAGGTGCCTTTTTTTGCTGAGGTGGACAAGCTGTTCCTAAAGTTTATAGGGAAATCCAAGGGGCACAAAATAGCCAAAATAATCTTAAAAAGAACAAAGTTGGAGAATTTATACTTCCTAATTTCAAAACTTATTACAAAGCTACAATATTCAAAATAGAGTGGTACTTGCAGAAGGATAGGCATGTAGATCAATAGGATAGAATTGAGAGTCCAGAAATAAACATGGGTTTATTTATTTATGATGAGTTGATTTTCAGCAGAACAAGACCATCCAAAGGAGAAAGTATAGTATCTTCAGTAAATGGTCCTGGGACAATTGAATATCCACATGCAAAAAGAATGAGGTTGGACCCATACCTTACACCATTCACAAATATTCACTCAAAATGGATCAAAGATCTACATGTAAGAACTAAAACTATAAAACTATTAGAAGGAAACATAAGATAAATTTCTATGACCTTGGATTAGGCCATAATTTTGTAGATATGACACCAAAAGAACAAGCATCCCAGAAAATGAGACACATTGGATTTCTTCAAAATTAAAAAAAAAAAATTGTGCGTCAAAGGACACCCAAGAAAGTGAAAAGATACCCTACAGAGTGGAGAAAAATATTTGTAAATCATATAGTTGAGAAGGAACCCAATTTTAGAATATATAAAGAACTCTTACAACTCAACAGTGAAAAAACAACTCATTTAAAAAACTGGCAAAACATCAGACATTTCTCTAAAGGAGAGATACAAATGGGCAATAAGCACAAGAAAATATGTTCAATAACAATAATTAGGGACATACAAATCAAAACTATGAGGAGATACTACTTTACACACACTAAGACTGCTATATGAAAGACAAGAACAAGTATTGGTGAAGATGTGGGGAGATTGGAAGGCTCATGCACTGCTGGTGGGAAAGCAAATGGCACAGCTGCTATGAAAAACACTTTGGCAATTCCTCATAAGTTAAACATAGAGTTACCATACGATCTAGCAACTCCACTGCTATGTGTATACTCAACAAAGTTGATAATATATGTGCACACAAAAACTTGCACATGAATGTTCATGGTGACATTATTTTTGATAGCTGAAATGTAGAAGCCACCCAAATGCCCACCAACTGATGAATGGATAAGAAGATGTAGTGTTCCCACCCCATGGAATATTACTTGGCCACAAAATGGAGTAAAGTTATGATACATGCCACAACATAGATGAACCTGGAAAACATGCTCAGAGAAAGAAGCCAGCCAGAGAAGGCTACATACTGAATTATTCCATTTGTCTGAAATGGCCAGAATAGGCAAATCCATAGAGTTAGGAAGTGACTGGTTTCCAGGAGCTGGGGATCTGGGGAATGGGAACTACCAAGGGGTATGGAGGCTGTTTGGGCGGGCGGGGGGGGGGTTCTTTCTTTAGGTCTCAAATATGTTCTGGAATTAGATAATGGGGATGATCGTACAACTTTGCAAATATACTAAAAGCCATTGAAGTATAAAACAAAATTGGGATAAGGATATCTACTCTGCCTTCACAAAATCATCTTATATAAGTAAAAGTGTTCTACAAATTCCAAAATAGAAAAAAAAAAAAAAAAGAGGGACGCCTGGGTGGCTCAGTCGGTTGGGCAGCTGTCTTCAGCTCAGGTCATGATCCTGGTGCCCTGGGATCGAGTCCCACATCGGGCTCCTTGCTCGTCGGGGAGCCTGCTTCTCCCTCTGCCTCTGCCTGCCACTCTGCCTGCCTGTGCTTGCTCTCTCTCTCTGACAAATAAATAAATAAAATCTTAAAAAAAAAAAGAAAGAAAGAAAAAGAAAAAGAAATAAAACCCTTTTCACAGAAGCCAGGTGAATCCAGTTCTTGTAATTTTACTTTGGAAACTTTCTTTCTCAAAAACATGTGCATTAATGGGAGTAGAATATCTTTATCCAACGCCATTAACCACTGGTCTAGAGCTAAGGGTGATTCTGACTCTTGTGCCTTAACAAGTTGCACCTTAACAACTTGTTAATCTGTAACCACAAGTCAACCAGGAAGTACATATTTTTTATGATCTGCTCCTTACCCAGGTATGGTAAGACAGATCATTCAATGGAGCTCTATTAACAATCCAGCTATGCACAATTATTCTTACAAATGGGTAAACTTTAAGGGAAGGAAGCTGATCCCATAAAAGAGTTTTACATAATTGGATCCCTAACCCATAACAGAAGCATTCAATCAAAATACATTGTTGTAACAGATGTCAAATCCTAGAACCATTTAGACTTCACTTGGTGACAAAGAAGTAATTATTTTTTTTAAAGATTTGATTTATTTATTTGACAGATCACAAGCAGGCAGAGAGGCAGGCAGAGAGAGAGGGAGAAGCAGGCTCCCCACTGAGCAGAGAGCCCGATGCAGGGCTCGATCCCAGGACCCTGGGATCATGACCTGAGCCAAAGTCAGAAGCTTTAACCCACTGAGCCACCCAGTCGCCCCACAAAGAAGTAATTAAATGGTCCAATAAGCACATTCAAGATTATTCTGCTATGGCAGTTTTGAGGGTATGGTCAAAGTGTCACAAGCCAAGACATAAACGTATTATCGGTCAGACTGTTATGTGATATTGGCCTTTACCTTTTGATTATCATTGTAACTTGGCACATGTTTGTGAAACATGTTCTATTATGACTCTCCTCCCAGGGAAGCAGGGTTAAGTCCTGAAATTAGAGTCTTTATCAGAAATAAAGGGGAATTGAAGAGACACTAAAACTTAAAAATGTATCATTGTAAGTCAATGTACAGCAGATGTGAAGTGGTCTTTATTTTGCCCATAAAGGATATCTTTACTCCAATAAAGCACTTGGAGTTTCTTAATTTCTCCTTCCACTGCTACCCTCCTGGTTGCGACCACTCCATCCCTTACCTGGACCACAGCCATACCCTCGTAACTGATCTCCCTTCCACCATTCTTGCTCTCTATATTCTTCACACAATGTGTAAATCTGAGCACATCGCTCTACTTGAAACCCTTCAGTGATCTCTTCATCGTTCCCTGAATAAAACACAAACGCTGACCACGGCCATGGGATCATGCTTCCCTCAGTTCCTCTCTCCAGAATGTTCCCACTTTGGGATCAACTCCAAACTCATGAAAGAAGACATAGGAGTTAGACCCACAAAGACCAAAACATCAGCCTATTCCTAAAAACACATCTGTTTGGAAAACAGATGTGCAGCTATAATCAGACATTCTTGGGAGCCAAAATTTCCTTGTGGAAACACAAGGGCTGAGGTATAGTGGTTTCATCTCCACTTACTTCAGGGCCCTTTCTGTCTTATTTCTTGATGACTGTAGAAACCGGGAAATAATTTGTCTCATACTAAACCGGCATGTTTATGGCATCATTACCATGTTAACACAATTCTTAAAACAACTGTAGACACACTGAGCTTTCTCTCCTCTTTGATTTATCCCTTTTCTAATTTACAGGACATTTATTTTAGTGTTACTCACACTTAGTCCTTTTCTCAGGAACACATTTGGAAATCTATTCGAAATCTGATAACTGAAATGTGTCATCTAGCACCATCCCACCTCTGCCCAAACAGACCAAACAGACCAGTGAGTCAATTCTATTTAATCCTGAGTTGGGGGCAGGGTCTTAGGAAATAACATGTTACTTCATGAACATTATTATCAAAACTATTCATAGACCCCCAAACAGATATAATCACATTTAACTTCTAACCATTCCCACCTAAAGACAAGCCATGAGCTCCTAGTGGAAAATGTGGGTTGACCACCAAACACATAATGAAACAAAACACGACCTGCAAAGTGGCTGAGTAAAACGATAATCTGTCATGTGAGCTCTCTGGTTTCGGGACACATCAAGATCAAGTAATGTCACCAGGACCTAGTTTCTCTTCTATCTTTGGTTCTACCACCTCTGCTTGGCCCTATTTTCAGACAAACTTCTTTACTGTGATAGCAATTTGGTCGCTGCAGTTTCAAACCTAAATTCCTATCACTTCAAATCTAGGGGAAAAGGGCAAATTTTCCCCCTTCTTCAGGAGCCCCTGTCCAGGTTTTATTGTGTCCTGTTGGTTGTGGTTGAGAGGATCAGTCATCTTGGTCACATAAGGGATGAGGCCAAGGTCATGTGTGCCACTCTTTGGCTGGACTGGGACAATGAGAAATAGGATCCTGGAGAAGGAATCTTCAGGGACCACTCAGCTTCTTTAGGATGGCAGGCTGTGATTTTATTGTTCCTCTTAGATTTCCTATCATGTGGGGGCTATACTTCTCTATGCAGAAAAGAGAAAGGGATGATAGGTACCAAAAAAAAAAAAAATCCACCACCTCTTTATGTAGTCTGTGTATGTCTAAAATTATCAATTGTTAGGACAATCTTTACTTCAAATTTGGCTTCTAGAACCATGTCAGCAGCTCTAGCTGTGAGGGAATAAGCTGGAAAAGACCGGAAAGACTGTGTCCAGCATCTAAGCACCAAGTTCAACCACCTTTATCATTCCTTCATAAGCCAGTAGCCCAAGAGACCCAGTATCCCCCAGCACATCTGCAAGATACAGATTTCATGATCTGGAACCAAGGTGCTTCTTTCCTATCTAGGGAAGAAAGAAGGACAGTGTTTCCAGTCTATAACCATTAGCATAATTAATTTGCTTCATTATAGGACCCAAGGACAAGTGGCAAATTAGCATCAACCCCTGATCCTCAAGAGGAAATATATTATTTTGGAAAAGTAAGAAAGTTAAAAGGAATACAATAAAATGTAGGAGCCAAGAAGTAATAATAATGTTTTTCATGTTATAGGTTTTCTTTTCTTTCTTTTTTTAAAATTTATTTATTTGTCAGAGAGAGAGAGGGAGAGAGAGAGAGTGAGCACAGGCAGACAGAGTGGCAGGCAGAGGCAGAGGGAGAAGCAGGCTCCCCGCCGAGCAAGGACCCCAATGTGGGACTCGATCCCAGGACACTGGGATCATGACCTGAGCCGAAGGCAGCCGCTTAACCAACTGAGCCACCCAGGCGTCCCCATGTTACAGGTTTTCAATGTATTCATATTATTAAACTTAATCATAGGGTAATTATTTATATGAGAAGTTAATTTTATCAGTCACAATAGGCTAAAGGAAAGGAAGAGTCCTAATAAGGGAAAGACGTGTCTATGCCCAATTTTGTAATCCTTAATTTTTAATTCATCTAACATTCCAGGATTGTTTCCAGTTCACGCTTAGGTCAGTTGAAGCAGGAGGCATTTTTGTGAAATTCCTTAAGCCACTGATAAAGCAGAAGCTTAAAACAAACAAACAAACAAAAAACCACCTAGTCCCCTAGGGCCCTGACTTCGGAAGGCAGTACCATGCTGCTTCTGCTTTAAAAACGTTCCTTGTCCTCTTTGTCTCTCATCCTGATATCAACGTTAAAGGACACTTTCACATTTTTATAATGGATGTTGCGGTTGTAATGGATGTAGTTCACAGTTGCGAGCAACTGAAGCTTATGCTGTATGATTGATTCTCGTGGAATGTCTGGTAATGATGCAGAAGGAGGCTTGGAAATTGAGCAGGAGCAAGGGGCGGGTGGGGCGGGGTGGGGGGGGGTGTAGCAGCATGGACCACAACCCCAAATCAGTCAGAAACCCAGTCTGGTTGAGGGCCCTCTTGCCACCTGGCCACTGAATACGCCGATCCCACTGGATTATAGTTGGATAAAACAGATTGCCTAATTAAGTCTGAGTTTTAAGGAAACAATGCACGAGTTTTTAAAAGTATAAGTATGTGCCATGCAATACTGGAGATATACTTAAACTGAAAAATTATACTAAAAATTATTTTTTAATCTGAAATTCAAATTTAATTGTACTTTCATTTGCTGAAATGGCAGCCCTCTACTGGACGTATCTGCTGTTGCCACTGCTGTCCTTGGAAACCAGCTCCCATAACCACTCAAACAGATTTCTCAGGCCATTTCTGGCTCTTGGCATCATGGGTTCCAAAAGAATCTCATTGAAGTAGTCATGTGTGATTGTTAGAGCCTCCCTTCCATGCCCCTGCTCTGACTGTGGGAAGGCCAGAGAGCTGATGGTGTCTCCACTGTTCGTGGAAATTGGCCTCTGTCTTCCACTAAATCTTAAATTCCTCAAACACGGGGTGGGGTAATAGTGAGGTTCAGATACTGGGGGAGAAAAAAGGCCAATGCCTACCCTATTTTCCTTTAACATAAATTCCTCTTCTTTCTCATTGTCTAATGGCTGGTGAGTTGGGGGCCAGGCAGAATAATATAATTCTCTTTGCCAGTGACTGCCTCAAAAGCCCAGAACTAAGCCAGTGAGCATATTGCGGCCTCTTGGCTGCAAGGACTATTGCAGGATTGGCCATGTGATCCAGTCTGGACCAAGGAGATGAGAGGAAAGCACTAGAAGATTCTAGAGAAACTTACCTTATTCCAGAGACTTACATGAAAAAAATGAGCTCATCTTCCTCCAGATACTGTTTTGGGTACTCAAGAGGCCTGAAAATCCTACACCATTTTGCTTCCAGCCTGAGATAAACAACAGAGAGAGAAAACAAAGGCAGAAAGCATCCTGGTACTTGCAGAGAAGTCAAGCTGGAACCACTGGATTAAATCCCCTGACGCCTGTCCTACATCTGGACGTTCAGTTCCAATACATTTTTGTTTGGCGTAAGCAACATCAAGTTGGGTGTTCTCGTACTTATAGCCAAAAACAACCCAACTGAAAAGGGATTCATGAATATGAAAGCCAGTTTGCAAGCTTTGTCATTTGTTGAATTCTGGAAGTTTAGCATAATGTGTTTTGATTGAACTAGAAATTATTGCTATTATGAAATTGTGAGGCAAAGATTAGTATTTAAATTAATGCAACACAAACAACTGGAGAGCAGCTCCATTAAGTCAGGGAGAGAAGCGGCTTATGATTAGTGCCAGATTCTTGCTCTTTTTGCATGAAGAGTACCCTCTGAAGAGAGAAATATTTAAATTCCTGGAAGGGCCGGCAATACAAACAGAAGCAAGATTTTGGAAAACATTTCTCACCCTCTTTCTTTCTTCATGAGGTAGACAGCTGCTTCTTTGGCCTGCCTAGCAACCTCTCCCCCTTTCTTTGGGTGCTAACACTCGGATTTTCCTGGGGATACTCTCTCTCCTCCATTTCTTGTTGTCTCATTGGGACCAGCCATCCAGGTGCCACACCTGCTCCTACCATGAGGCCCAAGGGTGGGCATGTGACTTCAGACCAAACTGTCTCAAAGAACATAGCTCTTTAGGGAGTGATGCAAGAGGGAAACTCACTAGAATCATTCCTAAAGGGACTCTTCATGGGTCCCTGCTCTTGACATCCCTGCAAATGCCCGAGTCCCGTCCTTTCTGAGGCTTCATTCTGGAACCCTCCCCAGTGGCTTTGTATCAGGTAACCAGGGTGAATTTCTCTCGCATGCTGCCAAAAACTTTAGCTGACCCGCTCCACCAAAACAATCCTTGACCATGACACGCCTTTCTATAGGAGCTACCTCCTTAATTTTCACGAGGCACGTATATAAATCTTTTTACAATAACTCCCATCGTATGCCTGAATTATCATACAATTATTGACAAAAATTTGATTGGGAGCTAACATATTGGAAATGAGTTAATTTTTTAAAATATTTTATCTATTTATTTTGACAGAGAGAGATCACAAGTAGGTAGAGAGGCTGGCAGAGAGCGAGAGGGGGAAAGCAGGCTCCCCACTGAGTAGAGAGCCCGATGCGGGGCTCGATCCCAGGACCCTGAGATCATGACCTGAGCCAAAGGCAGAGGCTTTAACCCACTGAGCCACCCAAGCACCCCGGAAATGAGTTAATTTTAAGGATCCCTTTGAAAAACACTTGAAAAAGGCATTGCTTATGTGCTTAATCTTCATGATAATCTAGTGCTGTAAATACTATCGTTATCCCCATTTTACAGATTTTGAACCTGGAGCACAGAAAGGTCAACGAACATGCTCAAGGTCACACCGCTAGTAACTGACAGAGCTGCAATCTGACCCAAGACAGCTTGACTCTGGGCCGAGCTCTGATGCACGAAGATCTGGGATCATCTGAAGGTTGAGACAAACTACAAAACGGACTTCTAATGCAGATTATTCCTGTGAAAAAGCAGCTTGATGACAGAATGTCTTCCAGTCCAGAAGCAATAAAGATAAACAGCTGAAGCCTCTGGGTTCCAACTTTCAATTTTTGAACCAAATGAAAACTGCTTCAGATTTCCAGGGGAAAAATCCTCTCTAATTAGTGAGCAAGCATGAGCGAAGTCCGAACACCTGCCGCTGTTTTTTCTTTCACTGTTGCTAGGGGTTCCGTGAGCTGCCTCGGATCAGTAAGTAATTACAATGGAGGCTGAATAGCATTAATTATGTAACTTTAACTTACTAGGTTTATTTCCATTAAAATTGCCCCATAAGGGCGCCTGGGTGGCTCAATGGGTTAAATCCGGCTCAGGTCATAATCCCAGGGTCCTGGGATCGAGCCCCACATCGGGCTCTCTGCTCAGCAAGGAGCCTGCTTCCCCCTCTCTCTCCCTGCCTGCCTCTCTTGCCTACTTGTAATCTCTGTCTGTCAAATAAATAAGTAAAATCTTAAAAAAAAAATTGCCCCATAAAACCGGGATATTTTAAAGGCTGCCATAGAAGAGGGGAGTGCAGAGGACTAAACCCTTTTTTACATTTGACTCAGCTAGGAGTCATACCCTGCACGGCGTGAATTCTCTCACATCACCGTAGTTAACTCTAGTCAATATCTACCGAGGTATTTGCCCATTCATTCAGCCAAACCAACTAAGTACCTCCTAAGTGACGAGCTCTGTCCTGGGTACTGGGACTATGGCAGGGAACAAGCAGATGTAAATCCTGGCCCTTCTGGCCCTTACTTATCGGGAGTTGTAATTCTAAGGCCACAAAATTGAAAAATCCTCAGTTGCTCCCATCTCTTGATTACTTCCACTGCTACAGTGAATGAAAGGGTGGGTTCACCTGAGGGCTGTGCTGAGTGTGGGAGTCCGTGCAAGGTTAGCTGGCCTGGTACTTACCAAGGTGCGCAAGGGAAGGACCCTGTGGCTACAGACTGACCGCTTGGCAGAGGCCATAATATCACAATTTGTTATTACCTGCCCAGGACTGCATACAAATATGCCATGTGCTTCATATATTCTAACACACTTTTTGAACAACCTAACATCTAAAAGCAATAGCACTGCATCTCCTCAGACTGCTGCCTCAGGCTTGTCCTTTCTCCTCTTGTCCCCATTTCCAAAGGCAGAGTCCTCCCCCGCCCCCCACACCTTGGGCATGAACTTCTTGCCCGAAGACCATAAAGACTAACTAGTGTGAAAATGAAAAACCAAGAACTGAAGGCTTTGGTCTCAAAATACCCACCAGTTGTTTATTTCAGGGGAGTTCATTTCAGAAGGAAAATGGGTCAAGCTTGGAAAAAACAACTCACCTGGATCCTACAGGTACAGCAAGAGGCTGGGATACCGTGAAACATGCACCAGGAGAGGACAGTCAGCTGGTGGCGTGGGGTGGCTTGGCCGCTGGGAAGAACTAACTCTTCGTGATGAACGTATCTGGTGAAGCCTTTCTAGCCACCAGCCGGGAGGCCGATGCCTAGAACTCCCTGCAGGTGTCTCAGCCGACGACGGAAGCCCAGAATCTGCAGCTGCTCTTCAAGAGCTTGAGGAAGACATTGGCTGTGAAGGTGACCTTGCTGAATGGATGCATCCAGGTCTGTCACACTGCACCAACCATACCTGGTGACAGGAACTACTCACGGAGATGAGGCTGCAAATGAAAGTCCTAAGCCAAAACCAGGGGATGGAGCATTAGTGGAAGTGATTTCTTTACCAAGGAATCAGCTGGAGAAGAGACCCGATACTCTGGTGTCTGAAGGACATCCAACAATGGACGCCAGCTGCTATTCCTGGACTCTGGCGCCAAACCATGCAAATGTGAAGCTATTGGAGGCCCCCTTCCTGGAATTTGAAGGCCAAAGGACAGAAGACATATGTTTTTGTAAATGAGACCATCAGACCTCCTAAGACTTTGTGTTCTGCTTAGTTTCACGTAGATTTGAAATGAGTTTTTTCATAAAATAAAAGCAACACAGAATGCAATCTATCAATCAATTAATCAACAACTTGCCGATGTGCCTGTTTTCACACCTTAACTTCTCTGGAATTGAGAGCTGACTTAGAAGCCAAGGCCTCTCCTAGGTTCGCAAGGTATGGTAATGATGGGAACATCGCCTACAATATCACGCTTGGACATGACTGTTTCTGTGTTCAGCATTTCAGTTGAATTATGAGCATTGCTACTGCATGTGTTGAATTATTATTTATAACAGCTTCCTGGTTCTTGCTTGAAACCTTCTGTTGACACCCGCTGCTAAGATCATCTTGTAGAATGGGTGCCAGTGACAGGAAAGAAAGTCTCCAAGATAGGGCAGGGAGCAGGTGAGGCATGCATGGGGGGGACCTTCTTTGGGAAATGGTGCTTGGCTCATCCTACTGATGGAACAAGGACTGGTTTTGCTTGGAAAAGCAAACACGAAAGCATTGAGTTCTAGCTTAATTGGTAGGTTTTTCTTTAATAGTATACAAGGTGTCTTACAAACAAGGGCAACTTAGAGTTGATAAAACACAGAATTATTAAGCTCACTTTATAGATGAGAAAGCTAAGACACAATCGTGTGAGTTAAGCTGCTGCTTAACCGTAACTACTACCCCAAAGATAGTAAGTGACAGAGCCAGGATTTTATCCTGAACTGTGCAATCTAAGGTCTGAACACTTAGGTAACTATTGTACTTACTATTTCTTGGTATTCATGCTGATCAAGGAAGGCTATGGTGACCTGATTTACTCAATTAGCCAACCAACTGAATCATGGGTGCCCCATATATTGGGGACAGGTCCAGCAGTGAGCAAGGACTTGGAGCTACCCTCACAGAGTGCATAACTGAATAACGGGATAGGTCTTAATCACCTAACAGGAATAAATGTAAAGTTGTAACATGCGGTAACAGAAAGGAGAACCATACAGTGCTATTCAAATATAAAGTGAGGGGCCCCTTTTCTTTCCTTTTTTAAGATTTTATTTATTTATTAGAGAGAGAGAGCATGTGCAAGTGAGCATGAGTAGAGGTAGGGCCAGAGGGAGCATCAGACTCCCTGCTGAGTGCAGAGCCTGACTCGGGCTTGATCCCATGACCCTGAGATCACGACCTGAACCAAAATGAAGTGTTGGATGCTCAACTGACTGAGCCACTCAGCACCCCAAGGGGCCCCTTTTCAGTCTGGGAAATCAGAGAAGGTTTCCTGGAAGAAGACTTTACCTTTGAGGTGGGAGGTAAGAGCATCTCAGGAAGAGGAAGTAACATGTGAAAAAGGTCTTGTGGTGGGAAAGAGGTTAGCACCTCCTCAAACTAGAAAGAAGCCAGAGTGGCCATAGTGAGAGTGTGTGTGTGTGTGTGTGTGTGTGCGCACGCGTGCGCGCGTGCGGACAGATGGGTGCCAGAGTGTTCTGAGATGAACGTAGAGAAGTAGGTTGGGGTAAGATCATGCGGAGCCCTGTAGACATGATAAAGATTTAAGTCTTCATCCTGAAAGCAATGATGCTCTCCCGGAGTCTCACTGTCCCATTATTTTTCCCTAGCTCTATTTCAGTAAATCTGAAACTGTCCCAAATTCTGATTCATTCTCTGTGGGTGAGAGCAATTTTTCTGGAAGCCCTTGATAAGCAGCTATCCTGTATAACGTGCAATTATTTCCCCTACTATTTAAAACAGTTCTCGTTGCTTGCTCTGGCTCAGCTTATGATGAAACTTAGCCATAAATAAGAGAGAGAATTAAAACAGAACTTAGGTATGGTACTACGGTTGTCTTGGTCTATTGGGGCTGCTATCACAGAATTCCCCAGTTGGGGTGGCTTGTAAATAACCGAAACTTATTGCTCACAGTTCTGGAGGCTGCAAGTCGGACATCAGAGGGCAGACATAGCTGGGCGAGGGCCCCCTTCTGGGATGCAGACTTGTCACATGATGGAAGGAGCTAGGGGCTCTGTGGGGTCCCTTTTATGAGTGCTCTACCATCAGGGCCTACTCACTTTGCAAAGGCCTCACCTTTGGTAATGCTATTTCAACCTATGAATTTGGAAGGGGATACCGACTCTCAGACCATACCAGTAGTTCTCCAGACCTGTAAATTAGTATGTAGAGAAAGACACTTGAAACAAAGCTTATTTGCCAGTGTGCAAACATGTGGCACAGAGAGATGTATGCAATGTACTGAGATCATGAAACATACCCTATTTAATTCATTCAAAGATGCACATTTTTTTTCACTGAAATTATGACCTGTCTTACAACAAAATACACATCTTATGTGTCACATATGGACTGTCAGCATCTGTTCTTGGTGACATATAAAATAATAGTCTTGCAGTTGCAATACAATAAAGTAGAATATCCAAGAATTGAATTCATAGAGGCAGAGCCAAAGACAGGTAGTGGGGTTTACATAACTCATTGAGAAGTGCTCTTCCAAAAAAGCCTGTAAGGGAGGAAGGGAAGCAGGTGAGGGAAGGAACAGAGATAAGCTGGGTCTCAGGTCAAGACTAGCCTCTGGCTGATCCCTCGTAGGAAGTGGCTTCTGAAAAATAAGCCCATCACGGTTTTACTCTCTTGAGGCAAGAGGTATTGTGCGCCATCCAATTAGCCAGTCATTGACTATGGGCTGCTTTTAGAGGGGTCCTAACTTCTTGGGCAAGAGGCTCCTATCAGCCAAGGGTAATCCTCAGAAGAAGCAAGGGAGCTGGGAGCCATTATCAGCCAATAGTCACAACATCTGAGCGTTGGGGACCTCCACTTGGGGTAGGTGATCTGAGGGACATTACAGCACCCACTAGAAGAATCCCACTCAGTTCCAAGGTTCACAGTGTCCACAAAGTAGAAACCAGCCCATCTCAAGAAGAATACTCATTATCTTGTCATGGTGTGATTTGCAATGTCATCAATAATATCCTTAGAGCAGACTCACCACCAAGTATCCTAGGCCTGTATCTCCCAGGTCTCCTGAGGACAAGGCAAGGGGATGCTGTCACAAGTCACAACTACCACAGGCACGGAGCCACTCAGATCTGCTTGTGGCCAGTCCGGCTCCCAAAAGGAATTCCCAGACTCTTAACATCCCGGGAGGGGCAGGAGGTAGGTGGGTGGTGGTTAGCCCAGAGATGAAAGCATAGAGCAGGTGGGAGTGTGCATTCTGTCCCCCGCCCCACCTTTCTAGAATCTTGTCTCCCCTGCTAGCATCCTTTTCTCTACTCTGATCACCTCCACTCTCCCTCTGCCTGATTCTAACTTTGAACTGTTCTCAGGATGTTTCTTTCTTTCCTTTTCCCCCAAGGAACTTACATTAAAAAAAAAAAAAAAAAGTGTTACTTAGCAAATTCGTGTGTTACCACCTGGGTATATTTGCATTTTAAAGACCACTGGCAGAAGATACTGTTTACCTTGAGGAAATGAATAACTATTGGTGTAATTCAAGGCATCTGGGGTTCTTTAAATTATTCAACAGGGACAAGCTCCACATACAAACTACCAACCTGGGGTGAGTGAATAAAGAAACAGAAAAGTTGGGAAGATCTAGCTCTGCTCTCTTGTTTTTTTGGCACATAGAGCAATCCATGCAGCTAGCCTTAGCTAATTCTCTCTCCCTGTATCTTGGCTTTTTTTGCACAAAAGAGTGGCCAGGTGGATGGCATTCACAGGCTCAACCAAGGGCATACGCAAGGATGGGCTAATTCCAATATATTAATTTTCCCCGTTGCAGGGGTAGCAACACTAGCAACAATGACACAACCAATAATTACTGAATGTTTTCTAGGTGTCAGGGACTTTTGACCCCCAAGCCTTGTAAAGGAGTGCTCAGTGGACTTTCTGGTTAATTAGAACTAAAACCTCCATCTTTGGTTTTTACCTGAATATGTTTGTACACATTTGAGCTGACCTAGAAATGAACGTGAAAATGATGAGAAAAAGAAAATACTTAGACGAATGTAGTCTTTCCTAGACTGATACTTAGCATGGGGGACATTATTGGCTCAATTAAAAGAGATGTAATAAGGCAGAGAGGGATGGGGTCCTAAGGATACAGAGCTGTAAGGGAGCTTAGAGTTCCAACTTTCTCATTGTACAGATGAAAAAATTACATACCAGGTAAATTGTCTAAAGCCACAGAGCTCCAAGAAGACTTGGTGGTGGGAGTGGGATCAGGGAGGTGACATGGTCATAAAAGCAGGGGCCAACAAGGTCTTTGCTAGATTTAAGTGAAGATATTTTAATACAGAAATAGAAGTTTAGGGGCGCCTGGGTGGCTCAGTGGGTTAAAGCCTCTGCCTTCGGCTCAGGTCATGATCCCAGGATCCTGGGATCGAGCCCCGCATCAGGCTCTCTGTTCAGCAGGGAGACTGCTTCCTCCTCTCTCTGCCAACTTGTGATCTCTGTCTGTCAAACAAATAAATAAAATCTTACAAAAAAAAAAAAGAAATAGAAGTTTAATAATGACTGCAGTTAAATTCAGCTAGCAACAAATAAGGACAAAGACTAGTGAGTGGTTTCTATCTGATGAGTATCCATTTGCTGAAAGTACATTAACAATCATTCTGAGCTCTCTCCCTGAGCAGGTGGTAAGAAGGGCAAGCACCCCCTCATGGAGATGTGCCTCATGGAGATGTTCCCCAAGGTGGGTGCCTGTGATTAGGGCACATAGCCAATAGAATATCTTGCTGATAAATGTGGGAAGAACAGTTTCTATGCCAAAATGGTTCTTTCCTATTTTAAGAAGGAAGTGGCTAATGTTTTTTGTCTGCCCAGATTTAGCCTATCGGTGATTTATGAAAGATTGTGTGCAGTCCACCAGTCACCTCCAAAGGTTAAGTTCTGGTCTTATCCAATCAACTGTGGTTGAACGTCATCAGCTTGATGAAAGGCACTGAAACAGTCTATAAGATGACTACACTTTATTGCACATTTTACTAGAGCCCTTTGGGGAATAAAAAAGAAGTCAAAAATTAAAAACAAATAAAGCATGTGTTCACAGGTTCAAAGAGAGGGTAATCTGGCTGCAACAGTAGAATGAAAAGCATGATCATCCCTACCACCATCAGAAACCACCTTGAATACTTGCTGTGGATAGGTACCATACAAAACATGTCATGGGCATTATTCTTCTTAATACTCACACTGACCTTTAGGAGGTTCTATTAGAATCCGATTTACTGATGAGAAAACTGAGCCCCAGAGAGGCTTGTGGCTTGGCAGTGCCGGAGTCATAACTGTAAACCCAAGTCCGTCTGACTTTGAGAGCCTGTGATCCTTCCATCCCTGCACACTGCCCCCACAGGAAAGCTTTAGAGCAAAGCTTGGTGATTAATTGCCAGCCTGATTAATAAAGACAGAACTGGCCCCAATATAGAGTGGATTTGTTTTTGGCTGCTGCTCCTCTTTATTTTGCCTGGTTTTGGATTCCGTACTCTAACTTCTCACCGTCCTAATGTGATTTGTGTGGGAGCTGATTATAGACTTGTAAAGTATATAGAAGCCATGCAGTGTGTGACTTGTTATTATATGTGTTAAAGAAAAGATAGAGAATAATGCAGACACCTTTTGCTTCTTCTGACGGGTCTAGTTTATAGATTATGAATTCAGTGTGAGCCCATTGTCTTTCCTCCTTCCAAACCTGCATTTCTAGGTAGAAATGTATTCCTGATCTTAGCTGAAATCTTAGGGTTTCCTGTGTGTGTCTGGGTAGCAGTCATTCTTCCAGTAGCTACCAAGCCTCTACTAAATGCCTAGTGTTGTCCTCAGGACTGCATGTACAAGCATGGAAAACTATGGCCTTTGTCCTTAGGGAGCTGAGTCTCATGGAAGACAGACAGAGAGTTGCCAGATTAAGCAAATAAAAAATAGAGGATACCCTGTTAAAAAATAGAGGATACCCTGTTAAATATTGCATAGATCATATTTACACTAAAAAATTGTCCTGTTTACCTGGGTAATATACTTTAACTAGGTGCCTTGTATTTTTGCTGGTAACCCGAGGCAGACATAAAAGTCCACCACACCCAACAAAAAGATGGCGGTTCTAATGGTTGTGGACACGCAGCTCTATAGGCACACAAGAGAAGGACAGCCAACGGAGGCTTCATATGACTGTGTGGGCCAAAGGAATGGTGCCTTTGCAGGGTGATCTGGAATAAGATTTGACAGGCACAGATGAGGGGAAGGAAATTCCAGAGGAAGGAGGAGCACAGAGTTTGACACAATGCCTGGAGTGTGCGGTCAGTGGGAGAAGGGCAGAGATGAACATGGGGGCAGGTCATGGAGGGCTTCGACAGAAAAGTGAAGGATTCAGACCTCACTCTGCCATCAGTAGGAAACCACCCAACCAAATACTTTTTATTTTTTCATACAAGCAGGCTTTGATTAAGAAGCATTTTGTTACAAAATGTGGGCCATGGACCAATGTTACTGTGAGAGGCAATTTTAGGTAGTAATTTCTGATGATTTGGCATAGTATGGGGAATGCAGCATTAAATAATCTTGACTCACGGGGGTAAATGCTAATGTGCCTTTTTTTTTCAGTTTAAAACTCTTTATTTTATTTTTATGTGTACACTTACAATAGACTAGGGGCGCCTGGGTGGCTCAGTCATTAAGTGTCTGCCTTCAGCTCAGGTCATGATCCCAGGGTCCTGGGATCGAGCCCCACATTCGGCTCCCTTCTCAGTGGGGAGGCTGCTTCTCCCACTGCCCCTGCTTTTGTTCCCTCTCTTGCTGTCTCTCTGTCAAATAAATAAATAAAACCTTTAGCAAAAACATATATAAAAATTAACAGACTTTTTTAGAACAGTTTGGAGGTTAAGAGACATTGAGCAGAAAATACAGAGTTCCCATATATCTCCTCTCGGTTCCTTTTTTGTTGTCTTCCAACCATTTCTTATTATTCAAGATGCAAGTCTTCACTTGGTGTTATTTTATTTATTTATTTATTTATTTATTTAAGTAACCACTACCCCAACATGGGGCTCAAACTCATGACACAGAGAGTCGCTTGCTCTACTGACTGAGCCAACCAGGTGTCCGGTGCTGTCCTATCTTTAACACCTTTCTAGTAGTTGTTCTTTTTGTTGGAAGAGAAGATGGAGGAGAGAAGTAGGAAAGGGAGAGAAAGGGAAGGGGGTGGGCAGAGCATTCAGGTTTTGAATCTTTGACAAGCCACAAAAATCAGTTGTTTTCAGGATATTGTTTATGAAGGTTTTCTTCCACTTCTGAGAACGGTATTTATCTCCCATTTCAGTTCTGATGATAAAAATTTCATTGCAAAGTAAGTTCATTCCTATACAAGAAGTAAATAGATAAAGTAGATAATAAAAGTGACATGTGAATGACCAAAGCTTGAAAATTTTAGGGCTAAGGCTGAGGTTGCCTTCTTACCTGGTGGCAAGCTCCCACTGGACCTTTTCAGCGTTAAGGAATTTTCTCAGGAAAAGCTCCATCTTTTGGGGAGAATGAAGAAGGAATGCCTTGGGAGGTCAGTGGCTCTACAGGAATCCAGTAAATTGCTAAAACTCTTTCTCCAGCTCCTCTTCTCTGAACTCTCATTCCCATCTGGTCACATGTTCCTTTCTTAAAAGCCCTGACTATGAGGAACAGTCAAATGAATGCTTCTTTTTAAGAGGAAACCAACATGAGAATCCCAAATATTTGCCCTTTAAAAACTCAAAAAAAAAAAAAAAAAAAAAGAACGGCTCAAGATTTTTAAAATAGTGAGTACCTGTGACACATCTACAGCTTACTGGTGACTTTCAGGAACATTCTGGGAGAGAGGACTCTATTAATTTATGGAGATTTCTCTGAAACCCATTTTCTGGATCAGGGTACAGGGGCCTGCATGGTATCAATAAAAGGACTGACCAGAGCAGCGGATTTTATCTGCTTTGAGAGAATCTTTTATTAGTTCATCTTCCTTTTAATTTTGTCTAGCAACCTGGGTTCCCATCTGGGCTCACCCCATTAGTAGCAGTGTGATCCTGGGCAAAGAACTTCATCTCCCTGAACTTCCCATCTGGAAACGGAGAACAGTAATACTGTGAGAATGAAATGAAATTGTGTGTGGGCTTCTTGAGCCTCCCTGTTCATCAAGAATTGCAACTTATTTCTGCCTTGTCCTCTTTGGCTCTAACGCCTCACTGATGATTGCAATCAGTCCTTTGATGTACTTTAACAGAGGTGCTCAATATGAGTGTAGACCAGAACAATCTGGATTCCTCTCGGGATCCTCCACCCAGCTTCCAACTCAGGCTGTGGGTTCTGTGTATGTGTCAGAATGTGCATTTTTAAAACAAATGCCCAGGGGATGTTCCTGGTCCCAGGACCTCCCTTTGCAAACCCCAGTCCCAGGTCATCCCCAACAGAGAGGAAATCCTCAGGCAATGGCTTTCAGTTGTGACTCACCAGAACCTACTTTGAGAAACATATTTTACATTGTGACCCTAGTATAAACGTACATCAAACTGAACAAGTTTCATGAAAGGATAGCTATCATTGTTGACAGTATGTGCTCTCTGCTCTTTCTTGTTTTAAGAGAATGCTGACCCATAAATTGCATTTTAGGAACTATGATTGGATCATGCCTCAGAAAATACTGTGAGTGCTCGAGAAGCAAGTGCTGCATTGGTAAAAACGAGCAACTCAGCATTAAACCACAAGGCAAAAATTAAGTGACTTCTCATTCTCTTTTCCTATCAAAATAGAAAGGACATGATAAAAGCTTGGACTCTTCTATTCCTAGGCAAGAGAAATCGCCCTGGGAACTTGGCTGCTGAAAGTGGGAGAGAGACTGGTGTCCAGGGACACCGGGGACAGTGGTGTGTCCTGTTTTACTGTTAAAATGGATGGCAGGCCTGGAGTAACAACGAAGGAAACAAAACAGCGGCTCCAACACGTATACACGTACACAAGGTAAAACGCCAAAGGCTGCAGGGAGCCTGTATCCACATCTGGGCGTGGAACTCCTTCCCACCCTGTCCTCCTCTCTGCAGACATTTTCCAGGCCACTCTCTCCAGAGGCCAGTGTCTAGTGTGAGTTGGCTTTGGTGTCAGGTTGGTCCTTGACTTTCATTCATCGAACTTGCACATATCACCCATTCATGCAGAGAACCTGATCCTTCCACTGTCCCCAGCTATGTAATGATTTCCCAGCCATCTTCCCCACAGTGGCCTGTGCTCTGGGGATAGGTGAAGGCCTTGGTCAAGGTGGTAGGCGTGCATATCCACTCACTCATACTAGTGTCAGCGCTGGTCTGGTCCCAGGGCCTCAGCCTGGCCAACAGCTTCCTCACTATCTCCTTTGTCCTACCAGCAGCCTGGCCCTCCGGAGCCAGCTAGCTCCAAGCTCCTGTCCTCACATCTCTGTCTCAGCCTCACTCAGAAATACCCTAGGCTTGACAGAATGGCATGTCTGGGAATGGGGGAGCAGTGACAGGATCAGCCCCCCCGGAATCTTATTTTTTGGAGAGAGGAGCACCTCTGCTTCTTTTCTGCCTCATGTACTTAGAACATCTAGACCCAAAGATTTAAAGATTAGGGGCCCTAGAACACTCCATCCTTGACCCTGTGGTGAGGGCAGGCTTGATTTGGGTTCCAGACAGATAAGCAGTTGGACCCTATGGACACAGTACACACCCTCCTCACCCCATGAAAGTTCCATCTGCCCCCCCCGACCATGGCCCCAAACCCTGGTGGTGGGACTTTGGGCTAGAAAGAAGCAAAGCATCACTAATCATACTTAACATCTCTATGAAAAAGGGACCAAAGCTTTTTTGGAACCAAAATGCTCTTATACTCATCACGTCTCAGTCTCTTTGATTTTGAGACCTACAATTTCCATAACACTTCTCCAGTCACCATTTCACCAGGAGGTTACATTCCAGAATGGGGAGCAGGCAATGAACAAGAATGAGCTACAGCAACAGAGAGATGATTCAGATGAAAAGAGAGAAGAAGAGCACAGAAATACACAGAAGAACCCTGGGCTCCCCATCTCTCTCCTCTTCCTGTTTCTGACTGCATGCGAAAGCTGGCTATCTTTCTGTCTTTGGATTCTATGAACCAAGTGTTATTCTGCATGCCTCTAACAGTGCTTGGCACAGAGTAGGTGCTCAATAAATATTTACTGAATGATTAAAACTGTCCTTTTCTCTTAAGCTGGCATCTGTTGGCTTCTGCTACTCTATGTTCCAAAGAATAGCAAGATTCTGTCAAAATCTTAGTCATCAGTAGCTAGGGAAAGCTGGCTCCATTCTATGACTTCAGAACCCCAGTGTTCCTCTGATGGCAACCCCACGTGGGAATGGTTGGTGTGAGAAGCAGCTGTCTTCTCCGGGGCCTTAAATGTCTGAGCTGTCTCAATTAACAACAATAACAAAAACATTACAGATAGTAAAAGGACTTTCCATCTTTTGTGTGTACATGTGGATTTTTTTTTAATTTATAAAAGAATTTTAGAAAGGCACTGGGGGAGAGAAAAATGACACCATTCTAATACAAACGGATGCATCAGAGAATAATTCTGTACCACAAGCGATGGGTCAATTAGCACTGGCTTCTATGTGTTTGCAGTACACTAGGAAAAGAGGGAACTTATTTGTTTCTTGATCACTGTGAAGAATTCCATCTTTGGCAATCTCTGGAAAGCCTTCTTAATGGCATGGTATCACTTAGCTATGCAGGGCCTGTTGTGGAGGTCATTAAAAACATTGCCTAAGAAATGTGCACAGAAAGAAGAAAGGCTAAGTTAGAGAATGGGAGTGATACCACAAGAGCTTTAAGCAATTTTACAGAGATTGCTTACATTGCTTTGATACAGAGATTGCTTACATTGCTTTGATACAGAGATTGCAAAAAGGTGGAATTCAACCGATAGAGCGTCAGGAGAAAGACCAATGAATGGAGCATGAACAATATTTGCTGCAAATAAAAACACAAACACATTAGCTGCCGCCTTTTAAAATGTTGCAAATGTATTTTATCTTGGAGATCGGCTTACATTAGTTCTCGAATCTTCGCTTCCAATTTTTGAGCATCAGCTCCACAAAATTCAAAAATCTGTTCACAAATACACAAGGGGAAATATGTATTGGTTTAAATATTTACAAAGATGTTAAAGCTTTTAGTTTTGTTCCTGTTAAATTATCCTCTACTCATTTCCATTGTCCAAAAGATACTTAAAATATAAATACACATTTAACACATTAAACTCATGATGTTTCAATTACTTGGCACCTTTTCAAAATGGTTTATGCTAATATTTTGTCAGATTTATATAATTCTTCACAATAGTCTTCTAAACCGAGCTCTAAAACATACAGTGTGTTAGAAATGAGAAAACTCAATCACTGAAACCTTTCAGAGCCTTTATACATTGGTCTTAAGGACTTGTTAATTCATACACGATTTCTTGAAATCAAATGAGACGTAATTTCCTATGCCCTGACCTTTGCACAGGTCATAGTATTATAAACAACTGATTCTAAGAAGCTCATATTCTTTTCAAATTGTCACATCTCTGTCTCAGGATACATCTCATAGTGGATGGTATATTTTATTTGGAACACTTTTCAGTGGTACGTAATATAATGGTGCATCTGTCAATGTGCGACTTAAGATTTGATGAAATATGGAAATTTAAGACCCTTGCCATGCATTATCACGTTAGTACCAATAGTATGATGTGCTTGTAGAGAAGGCAGAATGTGGGTTAACTGAGGACAGGATTAGCTGAAGATTTGAGTTTCCAGTGAGGGAGGTTTCAGCTGCCAGAAATGGTGTTAGGACTTTGGGACAGGGTTTGGAAAGTTCTAGAACAACTTCAGTGCTCAGTGTCCAGCAGAGAAGAAACCATCCCTGCTTCTAATGATCCTGCTTCCCCAGGCAGCAGCATTCTATCTGGGTGCTGCCTGTGAGCATCTTGAAAGTATACCCCAGTATACCCCAGACTTGTGACTCCATCTTGATCCCATTTTCACTTACCGGCTTGCTCATGACTCCACTTCCATTACAGCAAAATGCTCTTTTGAGTCTCGAGAATAGGGTTACCTAAGTGTGGGTGCAGAATTTCATGATTTATCTGGGTTGCCTGGTTTGTACCCGTTTCCTCTATAAATAGTTTTCGTGGCATTGGCTGCCAGGGAGGAAGGTATCAGAAAGGATCTACAAAATGTTTCATTACTAAGAGTCAGGTGGCAGGCGGATGGTGTCTATAAGCATGAAGGGAGTTTTGAAATCCTCTTAGCCCAAGGCAGCTCACAAGACAAGAACCCCTGGCAGGAACATAGACAGGGTTTGGCCACCTGAATGACTGGATTAGGCCAACAGTTTTCCGAAGTGATTTTATCAATTTATTCCCCCAGCAGAGGATGAACGTTCTGGGTGTTCCATATGCCTGACAACACTTGGTATTGTCCATTCTTTTTTATGTTAGCCATTCTGGTAGCTTTAGGGGACATTAAATTTTTCACCAAATTCCATGGATTTTATCTCATGAACTTTCCCTTGAACTTACTTTAGCAACAGCGTATGATTTGTCTGTCTCCTGTCTTATGTCCCTTAGTTCCCTTCCCCCTTGAAGATCAAAACCACAAATCTAGTGTCTGTAAAATTCTTCAGTGTTTCTTCACCACCATAAAATCCAAAGTCCTACAGGGATTCCTTGATTTTGTCCTATCTACCTCACTGAAACTCTGTCTACCTCACTGTCCTATCTACCTCACTGAAACTCTGACCTCTAGCAATATATTACAATCAGATTCACTTACTTATCTAATTTAACAAATCTTTAATAAGAATTCACTCTGAGCCAGACATTGTAAACATGCCAGACAAAAGTCCCCTCTAGAGTTCACATTCTAGTGATAACTTTGTACTAATGTATTGTCGAAAAATTCCTGATACATACCCATGCTATTCTGTGACTCCCACTTCTCCCCTTTTTTCTCACCTGTCTTAACCATCCTTCAAGATTTTTTTTTAAAGATTTTATTTATTTGTTTGACAGAGAGAGAGAGATCACAAGTAGGCAGAGAGGCTGAGCAGAGAGCCCAATGCGGGGCTCGATCCCAGGACCCCGAGATCATGACCTGAGCCGAAGGCAGAGGCTTAACCCACTGAGCCACCCAGGCGCCCCAGCCATCCTTCAAGATTTAACTCATGAAGTCTCTGTGATCTCACAGAACTGGGGCATTCCACTACTCAAGAGTTGATTCTGTTACGTCGTCTCCTGCAGCTGACCAAAGATGGGGACTCCGCCTCATGTTTTCCCTCCATACTTCTAGCATCTAGCTAGGAACCTTATACGGAGTGGGTGCTCTGTTAATGGTTTTAGGTCTGATGTGAGCTGAGCTAAGCTGATTTCTGGTCACTGAAGTACAAGTCCAAGACTCTGGGTAGTGTTACATTTCAGAGACCAGGTGTTAGCTATTTTCTTCTTTGTCCAGTTTGCCAAAAGCAAATGTGAGGTGTTTCCCTGTCTAGCTAGCATGGGGCTTTATATACAGGAGCTTCATATGTGTAGTTAGTGAATGAGGAGCAGCTCAGTGGTAAGAGTTTATGGAATAAGTAGCTTTCTTTTGAAGAGATACACACACAAGGAAACTAGCATATCATTTCTGCTTACAATGTTTTCTCATTTTAATCTGAATGTTTGGCCGTGTCTCTCAAAGGCATGCTCCACTGTGAGGGATGAGGAAGCAACGTTTACTTCTCTCTCCTCAATGCCTTCAGTTTATAAGCACTGCTGTCACCCCCCCCCCCCCCATGACTGCTAATGAAAATGACAAGCCCCAGTTTACGGAGCCCAATGGGATACGGTGCGTGGCGCGGCGGGGGGCGGGGGGGGTCGCGGGGGGGGGGGGGGGCGGGGTGTCTCCATGCATTTAAGAACCAACGATGCCCAATAGTTACTTTAAAAAAAATCTCTCATTATGAACTTCTTTTTTAAAAAGATTTTATTTTTAAGTAATCTCAATGCCCAACGTGGGGCTCTAACTCACAACCCTGAGATCAAGAGTCACACACTCCACCAACTGAGCCAGCCAGGCACCCCTTATTATGAACATTTTCAAACACACACACACAGAGATAGACAGTAATAAAGTGACTCCCTACCCGCCATTGACCCATCACCCAGGTCCAACCAGAGGCATTTTTTTTTCCCCCAAAGACATTCAATCACCTATAAAAAGCATATTACTATTACTGAGAAAATGCAAAAGATCCAAGGACAAGGGTCCCTTCCTAACAAATGGACTTCTGAGAGTACCAATTAAGGAGTTTAATGATGTATTCATAGAATAATTATAATAAAATACTTTGGACACTTGATAGGCAATGTGGTCAAGTGAATACTGAAGTTAGGTTTGGACCAGCAGACTGAAAGCTTGCCAATTTTCCAGACTTCTTTACTGAGTTAAAAACAACAACAGAATCCTCAAAGCAACAACAGCAACACAAACAAAAGAGCCCAAACCACCAACCAACACAAGACACTTTTTTGGGAGAAGGCTATAGCAATGTTCATACATACAATATAATTTCATTAGTTACAATAGTATGATGTTCCTTTTCTTCCTTATAAAGGGCTTGCTAAGGCATTAAATCTTATTAATGAGATGGGAGGAATATGTCTAGCAAGAGAACTGTGAAAAGCACCTCCACCTGCTGAGAGCTGAACGGTGTTAATTACTTTTTGATCCCATCTTTGCTTCTTTCTCTGATTCAACCAGACCCAGGCCTTGCCCTGAATCAACGTCATCACAGTGCAGGTGTTTGCACACTTCCCCCTGGACTTTCACAAGGCCATTGTAGGGCAGGCTTTGCAAATGCAAGCAGCTCGGTTGTGGTTTTTGGAGTTTAGCAAAGTCAAACCAAGAAGGCAGGGCCTCTTAGAAACAGTCTGTTTCGAACAGCTTGAATTTATATGCATTTGGATTCAAGATGAAAGCAATCTATTATCTCTTTTTTTCGAAGCTACACTGGCCTTCTTCTCAATTTGTTCCAACAGTGAGATTTCAGGAAAACACTAATTTGGTTTCATTTTCTTATAGCTGGCTTAGAAACTCTGGCTGCATACCTGTTTCTTAAGCACAAGTGGCATAAATACTGTTTTTCTCCTTCTATGTTGGAGGTTGACAAACTTTTTTTGGAAAGGGCCCGATACCTGTTTTAGACTTTGCAGGCCATATCCTGTGTGTTGAAACTCCTCAGCTCTCCCACATATAGTGTGATAGTAGTCAAAGACAATATTTAAACAAATGGACATGACTGTGTTCCAGTAAAGCTTTATTTCCAAAAGCTGGTGGAGGGTCAGATTTGGCCCTGGGGCCACAGTTTGCCAAGCCTTAGCCTACTGCCATCAGTTGAAGGTGTTGAGCATACATGTGAAGCTGCCTGAGAACTCCTCACTCAGTACAATGTGGTTTTCGGTTGAAGGGAGAAATGGGAGAAAGTCTAATGTTGTGGGAATTTATCCCAAGCCACACTGAGAATCGTGAAAAGTGATTTTGGACTCTGGCCGTAAAAGTTGTCATTTGCCCGTTACCAGAAGTATAGGATGAAAATTTGTTCATGGGGATAATAATGGTTTCAGAGCCATTCTCTTCAATGACCTATACTCCTGTTCTCATGTTCCCACTGGAAGATCTGCTCAACCAGCCAATACTGTGAAATCCCTTCACTGACTTACCCCAGCTTGAGGTGAATATATCAGTTGAGCCTAGATAAAGGAATGAGTTCATGATTATCCTCTCCCTTTCTGAGGGTGTTCTGCCCAAGGGATAGGTCTGCTCTCCTCCCACTGTTCTTCTTTTTCTAGAAAGTGCATCTGAAGCAGGCCTCACGTAGGTCTCGAAGGCTATCATCACCCTGTGTCCTCACTTTTGGAGCATGACAGTTGTGAAAAGCAGCACTATCTCCTCCACCTAGCTGGGTAAGTCTCTCCGCCGCAGTCCAAGATTCTTTCTTAGATAGGCCATCTCAAAGTCTCTCCGCCGCAGTCCAAGATTCTCTCTTAGATAGGCCATCTCAAAGTCTCTCCGCCGCAGTCCAAGATTCTCTCTTAGATGGGCCATCTCAAAGTCTCTCCGCCGCAGTCCAAGATTCTCTCTTAGATGGGCCATCTCAAAGTCTAGGCTTCAAGGGAACAGTAGAAAGTCTGTTGACATGAGCCTAAGCCATGTTCTGTAATTAGCACAGTTTAGTGTTACTACAACTTACAATAAAGGTCATATTTTGATTTTCCACATGACTCTGTGTGAGAAGAATTAACACAGCAGGTCTGGTTCCTTATTTCTTGCTTGTCTCCAAGGGAACCATGATTGATCCTTCATCAGTGCCCCAGAGACTATGTACCCTTCCCCTCACCAAAGTATTTTTTGTATCAATAATTGATGATTTTGTTCTATATATCTGGAGTGATGGACCATGCCACGCTGGCTTGCTTGGCATTAACATCAATATTGATGATGTGCACCTGGTTTTATTGTTGGGGTCCTAGTCTCCATTGTCATAGGTGGTTGTGTAGCAATGGTTGCTTAGCAAGATGTGTCTACATGGCCAGTCCCCACATAAAGGCCTCAGACCCTGAACGTCAAAAGAGCATCCCTAGGCAGAAACAGTCCACAGATGTCCTTGAAGTTCACTACTAAAGAGAGAGAGAGAGCACTCCTATGTGTCCCCAGCCAAGGAAGAACATCAGAAGCTTGTGCTGGATCTTTCTGGACTCCACCAATGCATATCTTTTTCTTGATATTTTTGTTCTGTATCTTCTGTTGTAATAAATATTAGCTATAAGTATAACCTGCTATTGAGTCTTATAAGTCCTTCTGGCTGATCACTGAATGAAGTACTCTTACATTTCAATGATTTAAAATTTAGAGGGCCGGGCTAGGAGGAGGATGTAAAATTTAAGGGGTTCCCAGGACTCAGTAACTAAGATAAATAATATTTTAATAAATATTTTAAAAGTCAAACATTAATGCAAAAAATCCATCATGAACAAAATATCAAAAATTCAAATAAAGACAGGTTTCCACCCTATATTGCAATCACCTGCCTCACACTAATCCCTGCCCTGGAGACAAGAGGAGTACAAGTAATTACTCCCTTTGAATTGCAAATACATAGAGCAGTATCTTTAGCAATGGTGCTAAATGGTGATAAATGCTTGCTGCTCGCCTCTCTTTCTTTCCCTCTATCTCACTTTGTTCTTGCCCCTCCCAGTCAATTCATCTCTGCCAATGAATGTATCAGCTGCTTATGGGGCTGACACATAACCCCTTTTGGGACCTAGACACTATGGGAGAGTGCTTTTATTTTCCCACAGGTAGAAACCCTCTGTGTCGTAACACCATCCTTAACAGGTTGAATATCCCTGGGCAGAAAACTCTTAAATGCTAAGATGACTTAGCTTAAATGGATATCGTAGTTATTCAAAGAGTTTTAGAGGTCTCTCCTAACCACTGCTTCCAAATTTCTATTTATTCATAGAATTTCAAGGAGATAGAGGCACAGACAGATTCTGGGGCTCTAGCAATAACCTTATTTTATAATACGTACCAAGTCCAGTGCTAAAGCACTTATATACATTATCATAAATTTTCATGACAACAGTTCAAAGATACATGATACAGTCCCCATTTCAAAGAGAGGGAAACCGAGCTGAAGGTGGTGAAGGCACATTCCCAAGGTCACCCAATAATAAAAGGCAGACCTGGGGTTCAACCCCAACCTGACTCCAGAGACAGCAAAAACTAGCCACAGACATTCTTTTGGGCAGTCAGGTACTATTTTTTATTAACTTGAACAGTGAGCATTTGGGAGGGTGATTCTCCAAGGACCACCATCCTCCTCACTTTCTATTATCTCACTTATTGTCCCTGCCTGGCTCTCCAAGAAACCAATCCTGTCCTCTCTTGAGCACCCCATGGTGCTGCCCGTTGGGGATTCTTTTCATCTTTATACCTACTTGAAGGAGGGAGCTCATTGAAATGACTTCTATGACCTGAGCAGGAGCCCTGCTGTTCACAGGCACAGGGACAGGAACTTCCCCCCCACTCCATGTGAGCATGGGAGCTCTCAGTTCTTCCGAATTATTCATTTGTAAACAGCTCACTTATTAGCGTCTATGCTCCTATATTCTATGGCTCTTATGAGTAGATTAAAGTACTTTGAGAAGCCATTTATTCTCATATCAAAAAATGAAAGATGGAACAAATTTCTGATGTTGGCCCATGTTTAAGCAGTTGGCCAAGAATTGCTAAATCTTTGTTACTCTTCCTTACTGCTATTCCACTGAATGTCAATGTTGGTCTGGAATCAATGTTATTAATCCAGAGGATCTACTGATGGGCTTCAGAGGCTCAATGAATAACTAGTATCATATGCACATTGCAGTTTATGTATTTTTCTACTTATAATAGAATACACTATAATATTCTGGTTAAAAAAAAATCAGCCAAGGTTTTGGATGGCCCCTCTGAAAGACACGGCAGTTTTTTTGTTTGTTTGTTTGTTTTTTAAAACAATAGTTAATCTTACTGGAACACGATGTGGATGTCCCAGGTGAAAACACCAAGGAATAAAGCAGGAAGAAACAACCTTACCTTATTTATTACCTAGAATTTGCCTTCATTGTCTTTTGCCCCAACACTGTGAAATAATTACAACTGTTGTTTATAGTGCATCCCTGTGAGGGAGCCATCCAAATCTGCCTGGAAACTTCCAGCAACACTAATGCCTCTTATCTACTGAGACCCTGAGTCATTGTTATGTAGCTTTATCTGCTTCAGTTTTTAAAATTTTATTTGTTTATATTTTATGTATCTTGAAAATAGTTGAAATGAGCTAGAATCAAGGGCAAGATAAAGTAACAAAACCATTCAAGTATGATTCAGTTTAGAGATGGCAATTAGGGAATGCCAGGAAACTGCAAATAAGGGGGAGGCTATTGTATTTGAGTAAAGGAAGTAATCTTGAGATTACTGGCAGCAATCAAAAAAGAGAAACCCAAGGGATTCCCTAAACCATCTGATCTAATGCAAGGGAGTGGATCATATTTTTGAGGGCAGCAAACATTTTCCTAACTCTGTTCTATGAGAAATTATCACAGGGCTTTTTATACAATGTACATTTTAAAAGGCATAATGGATCGTGGTTCTTTGCCAGACGTTTTACCAGAAATGTGAGTACCTTTCTTATAACATCCCTTAATAGAAACTGGATTCTAGGCTTTTTTTTTTTTAATACTAGATAAATGCTATTTAACAGCTTTCCTAAGTCAATTTTTAGTTGCACCGTCCCAGATGAAAGAGAGATGGAAGTGGTCTCAAAGAAGTGAACTTAATCTTTTTCCACTCCAAGGAGAACAACGAATGTCACTGGCAGCTTTCCTAGGCAGTTCTATTGAGAGAGGAGGGAAATTCACATAGACTGGTCCTTTTGCACAGCTATGCCCAATTTTCTCTGGTTCCAGTGATTTTCCTGTACAGACCATTGCAGGATAGAACCTGGGGACATTTCAGAGGTCTCAGGTTTTGACTGCAGCTCTGGATGCAATGGAAGAGGTGGGGGGCCCTCCAGAAGCCCTATACGTATCTCAGATATGAAATGCTGGGGATTGAGTCAAAGAGGTAAAGGGATTTGTAATACTGTATCCTTAGGACTTCTGTCCCCATATTTTTTCTGCTGTTGTCTTTTGCACAGATTGTTATTCCTTGTCAAATGGAAGCCAGCATTGCCAATCTTCTCTGCAGGTTTTCAAATGATATCTAAATTGACCCAAGTATGAATCTTTCTGGAGATATGATTATACATACAAAGTTTAGAAGTAGACTTATTTGTATATTATGACACGAATGATCTCAAGTTGTTGTTTTTTAAATAACTCCATAACCAAAATGCTAAGTTAGTAATATTCAATGAGACCCTCATTCTCAAGAACATTTCTTGGGACATGGGTATCCGTGCTAGAATCAGAGGCTGGCTAACTCTGGAATTAAAATAGAGGGAGGCAGGTCAGCTTAACACATAGTGTCATCAATTCAGTTAATTTTCTTTTCCATCAGCTAACTGGCATAAAACTCAAATTTGAGATCCTTCATGATGCCTAGAATACAGGCATTTTGTTCTAACCATTCAAAAGGGATCCATACCCTATAGAAACCAGTTTAGAAAAAAAATAATGTAAGAGGTCACCCCACCCCCAGCTGAGAGTTCTACTTCCATATAGAACTGAGACCAAGCAGGGCCAAGCCTTTCCTCCAAAGCATAGCTATGGATTTGCTCAAGAGCTTAGACACACAGTCAGCTGAGCACCCGAAGTTTTGTTTCATAAAATGGAGAGCAAACTGCTGAGTTGCTATAAACCTTAAGCAGTATCATCTGCAGAAGAGATGAAAACCAGAAAGCTGTTCTGGGCTGAAGAGAAACCCTCCCTGAGTCAGACTGGTAATGAGGCCAGAGTGAGGAGGGGAGGCAGAGCTGGCCAAAGACAGCAGCTTTCATTCACTCTTTCATTTGTTCATTTGCTCATGACTCAAACATGAAATGAGTATTTTCTACCCAGGAGGGATTCTTCTACATACTGACATCAACTCCTCCAAGTGCTTGGAATAGTATGACAAAAATACATGACGTTAAGGTCTGAGTCAAACAGAAATGGGCTTAGAAAAGTAGATTCAGTCAAAATGGTGGACAAATTTGAATGTCAGACTTGAATATGAGGGTTTAGTCTTGATTTTGCAGACAGTGGAGGGGAAGGGCATCCAATTTTGAATAAGAGAATGACGTACATGGAGCTGTGCCAGGATCTATTTAGGAAAGAAAACAGAGCTATGGTGTGAACTTGGGGTTGAGGAGGGCTATCACACTTGTTTATGTTAAAGGTAGTTATAGCTGGAATTATAAGTAGGGATGAAATTACTAAAGGAGAAGAAGTAGAATGGGAAAAAGAACCTTTGGAAACACTTATATTTTAGGACAGGAGGAGATAAGCCAGAGGAGAGCTGGGGGCGGGGGGAGGGGAGGATCAGGCATAGATGCCAAAAGAGGAGGAGGTTTCTAGAATATAGAACCTAATTAGTTAATGGTGCTTTTGTGTAATCAAGGAATACAAAGGTTGAGAAATGGCTATTTGAATTGGGTGCTGGAAGATCCTTGGTGACTTTTAAAAGAGCAGATGAAGGAATAAATTATAAATGAGAATTGAAGGCAGTAAATATATTCTACTTTTTCAAGAGTTAGATCATGAGTAATCTGAGAGAACATTGATTTTTTTGTCATTAGAAATTTTTTGGTTGCGAGTGACAGCAAAAGCAACCCCAGGTTTACATAACTAAAGAATCTGTAGGGGTAGTACAGGCTTCAGGCATGGACAGCTTCAGGGTTCAATCAACACCACTGGTATTTCTGGTTTGAATTTGCTCTTTTGATGTATGGTGGCTTCTTTTTCAAGATCCCTGTGGTGGCAAGCTATTTGTATACCGTCAGCCTCACATCTCCCCAAGTTCAAATCCAGTGAAATCGAAAGAGAAGGCTTTTACTTAGCCACTTAAGCCAAGTCTTACAATTAGCTCTGGTTGTGCTTGGATTGGCTTGACTGGAGTCAAGGGGCTATTCTTGATGGGGATGGAGTTCACTCATAGGTCTAGGCCTGGAGATGGAGCCCTAAGGAAGCACATGGATCAAGAATGGGGAAGGGCATGGTTCCCTGGAGGAAAATCAAAAACCTCTTGATAGAGAATGAAGAATGGCAGTTGGTAGCAAAAACGAGTGTCAAAACACGAGGTCTAAAAGAAGGTAGCTGATGATCGAGGCCTGGAGCACAAGGGAGAGAATGCAATCAAGGTAAGATGGATGAAATCCATTTCAAAAGAAGGAAGCATTTTCATTTCTGAGAGGGAAGAGAAGAAGATAAAAAATGGCACAGAAACAATCTGATCTATGGGGGACAGGGAGTTGGGGATACGTAGGCTCAATAGTTTCAATTTTCAAGTAAACATTCAAGAGAGGGAATAGGTAGTGTTAATTCTTTTTGAAGAATTATTTATATCTATTGCACCAATTATGTTTTAGCAAATACCCAACAAATAGAAGCTAAAAATGAAATTCCATAGCTAGCCTACCAACTGCTTTCACTTTCTATATTGTAGACACAATCTTCCCCTAAGTTTAAGCCTGAATATTTTTGCTTTACATATGTTCTTCCTAACACTTTTAATCACACACACTTTCATACAGTAGATGTATCACAAATCACTTAGCAGGTCTACTAGAAAAGACATTGAGCTTGGTTTTGTATTTTGTTAGAAGTAATGCTACAATTACTATACACTTAGGGGCTTATTTTTCCTTGAGGTATTTCCATAGCAAAGGTTTCCAAGGATGGATTATTGTGTGAAAAGGAATCAACAGTTTGTTCCTCTTAAGCATGTTGCAAAGCTACTTTTCATAAGGTATGTACAATTGTCAATGCTCCCAGCCATATGTGAAATTACTACTTTCATCACATGTGAAATATTTCAGGTATTTTATTTCATTAATATCTTTGTGATAACAACTACTGTAAAGTGCTTGGCACTTATGTGGGTCAGGATGAGTCTACAAACTTGAGTCATATTAATTCATTTAATTCTCCCAACACCTTTTGAAGGGAGAAACTTAATGGATCTTTGTTTCTACAGATAAGGAAATTAAGATCAAAGAGGTTTTTAAGTAAAGTCTTATGAAGTGGTAGATCAGGTATTTGAACCACGGAAACCTATATCCAGAGCCCACATGCTTAACTACTAGGCTCTACTGCCTTGTGATTGTCTTTGATTAATATTTCCCCAAGTATTGCCAACAATTTGTATACATTTGTGTGAAAATTTCATCATGTCGTTTTCTTTTTTTTTTTTTTTTTTAAGATTTTATTTATTTATTTGACAGAGCGAGATCACAAGTAGGCAGAGAGGCAGGCAGAGAGAGAGAGGAGGAAGCAGGCCCCCTGCCAAGCAGAGAGCCCGATGCGGGACTCAATCCCAGGACCCTGAGATCATGACCTGAGCCGAAGGCAGAGGCTTAACCCACTGAGCCACCCAGGCGCCCCATCATGTTGTTTTCTGTAAGTTTCTTTTTTGATGGTTCTGCCCCATCAAAAGGGATAAGATAGGGACAATAGTGAGATATTTCTTATGGATTTGGATATCTCAGATGGTCTGAATGAGAGTATTTATTACAATTCATGCATTTTTTTGTACTCCTTGCCAATATGGAAAGTTCAGAAATTAAGAATTCCATTGCTAAATATTAAAAATAAATGCAGTTGTTTCATCCATCCTGGATACACCAGGCCTTTTTTTAGATTCTGATGATTCTATAATTCAACTCTGCCAGTTACCATGGAAACATACCTTCTGGGCCTTCTTGAACATCTGAAATGTGGGTATGGCTTTGACATGATAAATTTGGGCCAAGTCCTGGGAAAGGAAAGAAATGGCATGAAGTCACAATTTTGGTATCCTCACTCTACACCGAGCCCAGAACTTGGTGACTTCTCAGGAGGCATGTCTGAAAGACCAGGAATAGCTAAGACTTGGTAGATTCTCTTGCCAAGGAATGTCAAAGCTTCTAGGAATGCTACCATAGAAAATGGTTGCTCTCTGAATTCCTGAGCTTTCACCTCTCAGGGCCCTGGGAGAGGGCTGAGAAATGGAGGCCAAAATAGAACAGATGCCAAAGGAATAGAACAGATGCCAAAGGACTAAATGAACTCTATTTAAAAGAACTTGTGAAAGATTGCAGAGGGACCCCAGTGGAACCCAATATGGAGACAGCACATTGCAAAGATAAGGAAGAGTAGAGGTACCTTTACAAAGCACACTTGAGACATGGGGTGATAAAACTGGTCTCGCAGTTTCAGTTAGGGTCTCTTTCTTTTAGGCCTTACTCCCCCCTTCACTGCCTGTGTTTGTGAAAGATGAATCCAAAGTCAAGAAAATATGTCAGAATTGCAACTGTTATAATCCATTACAATCTGCTTTCAAATGCCAGTTTTTGTTTATCTTGTTCAAGAGTCAAAAGAAAGTTAGCCACCCACAGGACCAACAGAACTGGACTTCTCTCTCTAATATACATATCATTTTATGGGTGAATCCCTCCCCTGCCACCTATCACACACAGACACACACATGCACACACATGGACCCACACAAGTTAAATTATAATTTTCATGACCACAGCAACGACACCTAATAAATAAATTACTGTTAAAGAAAACTGTGCATTTTGTTTCACCTGAAAAGGGAAAGAGCTATAATCAAAAAGGCAGACAATAACATGTGTTAGGGAGGATGTGGAGAAACATGGAGAGCCCTCACGCACTACTGGTGGACATATAAAATGGCGTAGCTGCTTTAGAAAATGTTTTGCCAGTTTCTCAAAAAGTCAAACATAGAGTTACAATATATGGCAAAAATTCCACCCCTAGATAGGTACTCAAGAGAAATGCAAATATAGACATACATGTTATACTATCAATACTCATAAAAGTCAAAAGGTGCAAACAACCCAAAAGTCCATCAACAGCTGAATGGCTAAATAAAAGGTGGTGTAGCCATATGATGGAATATTATTCAGCAATGAAAAGGAATAAAATGTTGATAACACACTAGAATATAGAGGAATCTTGAAAACTCATGCTAAGTGAAAGAAGCTTGTCATAAATGACCACCTGTTCGATGATTCCATTTATACGAAATGTTCAGAATAAGCAAATCTAGAGACAGAATATAGACTTATGGTTGCCCAGAGTTGGGAGAAAAGGAACTGGGGGTGACCACTAGAACCTCCAAAGTGTTTTTTGTTTTGTTTTGTTTTTTGGGGGGTGGTGAAATGTTCTAGAATTGATGACAGTGATGGTTGCACAACTCTGTGAATATAAGAAAGGACACAGAGATAATGATCCTGGGTGTATTCTGAACGCACAATATATGATTCACCTTCAAGGGCAATTAAACACTGTAACGCTTTGATGAATTTTGAAGGAAATGGAGAAATGGAACTTCTATTATGTTCTGGGTACTATGTCATATATTTTATGTATTTCATCTCATTTTATATTGTTAAATTTTATTTGCTCTGTTTTACAGATGAAGAAAATGAATTTATAAGTGGTAAGAAGTCAAAAAACTATTAAAGAAAAGGATGGGTGCATAACAGATTTTTTGTTATTCTAAAGCTCAGATTTAATCCAGTATGGCCAAAGATCACTTGTTACTACTTTTTTTTTCTGATTTATAAATGGACAAATATTAGGAAGAATAATTTTTCAGATACTTTGTGTATACCAATAAAGGCATGTTTTGACTGAGGACATGAGGCTGATTATTTTGGGGTGGGGGTGAGGAAAGAAGGATCTAAGGGGAGAAATGAAGAAAGGATTTCTTGGAATCCCTGTGATGTTTTAAAAAAACCCACAAAAAGCACAAGATATAGCAAGAGGAAAGCAAGGTATATTAATTAAAATGTCTGTAATGCATCGAGTAAAGTTTTAGTAATTGATTAATAATTTACTATAAGGGTGAAAACCACTTTTCACCTTGAATGCAATACCACCCAACTAGTATTTTCTGTGTAGAGCAATTCTGCTCAGCAGGGTTCTGGGGCCGAGCTGAGAGCAAGTGGAGAAAAACGTTGGGAAGTCTGCCATAGTATGGGAGAGGAGGGGGCAGCAAGAGAGTCACATACTGTCTCACATACTTTAAAATTAATAAAAAACATATAAGAACATTATGAGAAAGTTTACTACCAATTAACAGAAAAAAATTACAAAATTCTACTCAACTTAAAATTGACTATATAATCACTGAGACAGGACTTTCAAAGACACTGCATTTGGATTTTATGTATCCCCATGGAAGGATCTAAGATTCTTACCTGAGAATCATCCACATCCACATTAGCAAACATTACATTTCGGTACTGCAGAGACATTGCCTTCAAAATAAAGGAATAAAAATTCCCTATTAGCTTAGCATCAATACTAAATTACACATGAGAATTACACACTTGTCTCTTGGCACGAACAAAAAGCCTGTTCAAGAGAGCTGAGCATGACTCTGGCATTTCACTACTGCCTGGGAACTTAAAGCACGAGAGTCAACTATGGGATGATACCAAGGTCAAGCCAAGATCACTGGCAGAATCAGAGTCTAAAGAACCATACTGGAGATCAGAGTTTCAAAGCTGGGAAAGGAAGCGAAGAAATCATGACGTGTGGGTCCAGATTTACTCTGCAGGGTGAAGGGACAGAGGAAATCAGCAGCTCTCTTCTGCTTCTGGTTTGTTCTGAAAGCATCTTTAGCAGCAGTGGTGACAAAGGTGTTGATAATGGGTCTGGGAATAGTGGATGCCGTGGCAGCCTGTAAATGTCACCTCTTGTGTTTGTTTTTTTTCTTTCCAGACAGCTGTGTTCATACTTCAAGGACACTTAATAGCATCTGGATTTGTCTGCCTTAACATCATTATCTCAGGCATTTCCAGTGACCTATTTCAAATGGGACCTCTCTCTGATGGTATGAGGTATCCAGAGACAACGGAAACTCTTCTGTTGTAGGGATTCTCTCCAGCTGTTGTCTGGGGGTTGTGACCGAAGTGGGAGTTCTTTCTTCAGTGGCCCATCAAGGTTGTGAAAATGGGGGAAAACTCTCAGATAACAGAGTATTTTTTAGACAGAAGAGAAGCTGATTTTGGTCAGCAGCATCTCTGTGCCTTATAGGAAAATGGGATTGCCCATGAACTCTTGGGCAATTGACTTGTACTTCAAAGTTTGAAGATATACAGATGTTCCCCAGTAGGACTCATGGGAATGAGTTTGACCTATGTGGACATCTAACTGTATTTATGAAGTTTTCAGAGCCTGTCAGGAAATGGACGGGGTTATGGAAGTTGCCATTTTTGCATCAAGTAGTATGTATACATGAGATAGATAATGGGTTCTTCGCTAGGTTGGGTTCCCCTATGGACACTGCCTTCCCTCATTATCCCATTCCATCCACCTATGACCCCATCCCCACCCCCAACCACTCTTCCTTCTACTCTACTCGTACGTAGTCTGCTACTATTTGGTTACCTATTCCATTGATCTTAGCTCTAAAATATCTCCTGAATTTGATCTTCCCTTCTTTCTCCAAAACCACTGCCCTAGTTTTGGAAAACCTATCATTGAGACTGTTGTCATCTTGGGTTACCTGCCTTCAGTCTTTCTCATCCATTTGTGTACAGCACAGCTAAAAATATTCTCTACACTCTCCATTTTACCACAGCAGAACCCTTTTTAAAATTCTTCTGTTTTGACTATCTACAGAAACTCATTAAATTATAACACAAGGTCCTTCTTGATTTGGCCTCAACTTTCTGTTTGAAGTTCATTTGTCAACATGCCTCCGTGTACAGTGTAAGTATGCCTCACAGACTATTTATTTGTTTTTCCATGATCATACCAAGAAATTTCTCAACAAATATATAACTTTTCCTTTCTCCTGAAAATGCTCTTTTCAGAATGATCCTCTTTACCCAGGGTCAGCAAACTGCACCCCATAGAACAAAGCCAGGTCTCCACATGGTCTTTTAAATTAAATCATATCACAACACAATTTGCCTGTTCATTTGTACATTGCCACTGGATGCTTCTGCACTACAACAGTGAAGCTGAGTAGTTATCACAGAGACCACAGGGCCTACAAACTTGAAAATATTGACTGTCTTATCCTTTACAGAAGTTTAGCTGGCTAACTTCCATTCCACCTTCCTGCAGAGCCTGGAAGGAAAAAAAGGTAGATATTCCTTGGGCTCCCCCGCAGCTAGAGTTCTGGATGCAAGAGTGATTTTCCCCATGAGATACATGCAGGAGAGACATGGAAG
>PISX010010484.1:0-69813 GCA_004024625.1 Mellivora capensis | reverse complement strand
TAGTCAATATGAAGATACAAAATACAAAGATGGAAAATAAGAATTTCAAGGAACCCAGAACTCGTTCTGTAGAGGTGCCAAGATGATTTAAGATGGAAGACAATTCTAGAAAGGAGATGTTACCACCTTTCAGTCCCAGAAAGTTGTCAAGTTCACCAGTATTTCCCTTCTATGTTGGCTTTTATCACCTGCAAATTTTGAACCTTACTCTTTACTTTTGCTATCTCTTGGTTTCTGCTGACTCATAGGTCTGGCAATTATTTTCACCCAAGATGTTCAGTGATATTTGAGATCAGGCATTTTTTAATTGTGCAAGGACTCCTTCACACGTTACACAATATTGCTTGGACCACAGACCCTAACTGCCTATAGTACACACTGGTTATTGTGACAACCAAAGTACCCCATTACTTTGGCAAACTCCCCTAGAAAGTGATATCTCTCCTCCCCACACTCAAGGAACAACTAACTACATAGGGCAATTTGAGCTTTCTGCCTCCTCTCTGCTTAACAAATGGCTGGCTTTCATAATATGTAACAGGTAGGCCTTGCTCCACAAATACCAGTTGCTATTCATATCACATATCTTTGATTAAATAAAAATAAAGAAACTAAAGCTTTAACACATAATCTAACAATAGTGCTTCTAAGTATTTACCAAAATGACTTGAAAACTATGCTCATATAAAAATCTGCACATGGAAAATATGAAAAGATGATTGAAATCATTATATATTTAAGAAATACCAATAAAAACCCTGATAAGATACCACTTTATAGCCATCAGATGGCTGTAATTTTAAAAATGGACAATTAAAAGTACTGGTGAGGATGCAGGGAAATCACAACTTTCACATATTCCTGGCAGGAATCTAAAATGGCACAAGTGTTTTTGGAAAAGAGCTTGGAAGTTCCTCAAAGAGTCAAAGACAGAGCTACCATATGATCCAGAAATTCCACTCCTAGGTATATATACCCAAGATAAATGAAAACATTTATTCATACAAAAATTGCACATAGATGTTTATAGCAATACTATTCTTAATAGCCAAAGAGCAGAAAAAACCCAAATGTCCATTAAACGACAAAGACATGATATATCCATATATAACAAAGCATGATATATCCATATAATAGGATATTATTCAAGCATAAAGAGGAATTAGTATTCATACATGCTACAACATGGATGTATTTTGAAAAAATTATAAGTTAAAGAAGTCAGACACAAAAGATAAAATGTCTGGGGCGCCTGAGTGGCTCAGTGGGTTAAAGCCTCTGTCTTTGGTTCAGGTCATGATCCCAGGGTCCTGGGATTGAGCCCCGCATCGGGCTCACTGCTCAGTTGGGAGCCTGCTTCTTCCTCTCTCTCTGCCTGCCTCTCTGCCTACTTTGATTTCTGTGTGTCAAATAAATAAATAAAATCTTTTAAAAAAAGATAAAATGTGATTCCATTTATATGAAATGTCCACATAGACAAAGACATAGAGACAGAAAGTAGATGTGCCAGCAGCTGAGAGCAAGAGAGAATAGGGAATAAATATCAATGGGTACAGCATTTCATTTTGGGATGCTGAAATTATTCTGGAAATAGCGGTGTTGTTGCCAAACATTGTGATTGTTCTTAAAAATACTTAAAAAGAAAAAAAATATATATATATTTAAAGGATACATTTTATGGTATGTGAATTATATCTAAATAAGATTTTTTAAGATAAAGCCAAAAATCAATTTTGCACATGACTGTTTATACAGACTTCATAATCACCAAAGCTAGAAGCAATCAAGATGTCTTTCCGTAGGTGAAAAGTTAAACAAGCTGTGGTATATGTATGTAACAGAATACTATTTGGTGATAGAAACAAGTGACCTATGAGCCATGCAAAAATATGTATGAATCTTACATGCATATTACTAAGTGGAAAATGCCAGTCTGAAAAGGCTACATACTGTATGAATCCATTTATATGATATTCTGAAAAAGGCAAAACTATACAGTTGGTAAAAAGGCCAACAGTTACCAAGGGTTCCAGAAGAGGAAACGTTTCAATAGACAAAATACAGGAGGTATTTTAGGTCAATTAATCTATTCTGTCAATTAATCTATAATCACCTAATAGTGAGTACATAATGCATTTGTCAAAACCCAGAGGACTTTATAGCAAAAATAGTAAACCTTAATATGTGTAAGTTAAAAAGACATCATTTAGGAAATCAAGAGATATTAGGAGGGATTGCAACTATGACAAAAGAATCTAACTGTATTATAAATACATGAAATAAACACACCGAAGGGAGTAGGGGAACAGGTGCTAGCAAAAGCAAAATTGGAAATTAGTAGTCTGTAAAGCAAAAGGCAAAAGTAACTATATATAAGCACTGCAGTATATTTGGCAAAGTTGTTTCCCCTAGGGTTTTGGGGTAACAATTCTGGTACTGTCATACATACACACTGACACTGAGTAAGTAAGTAAAGATGATGAGAGCCAGGTTTCTTACTTTTGGAATAGGATGTTACAGAGAAAATCAAGCGGAGAGGGTTAGGATGATTGAGTTGGTAATGGATTAGAGATAGAAACATGAGTAGGAACTCATATTTAGTTTGATATAGGCACAGATGAATACATACAAAAATATTCATAGGGATTTACGTATACAAGGGTTAGTATACACACATATATTTTCTTGCTCTAGTTGCTGAGAAAACCTAAAAACAATGATACTCCACTAGCAATAAGCCCATCTGGTATACCAATCTTGGTCTCTAATAGCATTCTCCAATAAAAGGAACTGGGGATCCTTGGAGTAATGACCGCTTCCAGAATTGGTGCAGGGAATATATGAGTCTGGAACATCTTGTAGTGCCAGAAAGTAAGAACATGCTAAACATATACACACACACTGTTATGAACTGAATGCTGTGCCCCCCAAAATTCGTATATTGAATCCCTAATCCTCAATGTGATAATATCTGTAGATGGAGACTTTGAGAGATGATTAGGTTCAGATGATGGTGGGGCCCCCATGATGGGATTTGTATCTTATAAGGAAAGGAAGAGAGAGGAGCTTATGAGTGCTCCCTCTCTCTCTATCCCAATCTTTCTCTCTCATAGGCTCTCAATCTCTTTGTCTCTCCATCATGTAAAGATATAGGAAGCCTGGAAAATAGCTCTTTAGAAACACACTGACAGGGCTTCCAGGAACCAGATGAAGGGAAGAAAATGATATTTACGGCTAATGAGTCCACCTTTCCCCAGTGACAGATAAAAACAACAACCAACTGACAAATGAACAAATAACAACAACCCCTTGTCTCACCACCATCATTTCTAAAAATACACAGTTAAATTTTATTTGGAACATCAGAACCTCTAAGTAAAATTCCAAGGTTGAGAATATGATTGGATCACATATTATTACAGGAGAATTTTGGCTCCATGATCCCAACTAAACACTGGACAGTCAGGTATTATAAGATAACATAGTTGCATGGTGCTGAATGTGACTACCTTACACAGAAGTAACCAGCCATGAGGACTTAGCCAGCAGGTTATAGAATAATATTTTGATAAACTGGTTAGTATTTTTCTTCTCCTCTTCTCATTTATTTTTTTTTTGCCTTTCCTCTATTCGTTTGGTGTGATTATAGCCTCAGATAAGGGTTACTAAAGAGAACATGAGTAAAAAGAGTTAAATTTTAGCTTTTTCATTTCAAAAGCTGATATCCAAGAACAAGGTTGTGCTATATCATAAGATTTGGGATAAAATGTGATCCGTCAATTTCTATATTGCTCATCTTCCTATCAAGGATAAAAATTAGTCACTGCCAGGTTTCTGAGAAAAGAACCTGATCCCTACATGTTTCATAACTCCTAACCCTCATCCCAGCTCTGACAAATTTCTAGTGTGGCCATAGTTGCAGGATAATATGTTCCCTGTGCCCCAGGGAAGAGAGAGTGGGATGCTCTGGAAGGCTTGTCTTCAGGAAAGAGAAGCAATCGGTACTTACATGTGTGGACCAAGAACAAAATAGATGATGGCCATGTCATCGTTCATCACACAGAAAAGTGAAAATGACTGAAGAGAAGGTGTCTACACCCTCTTACTGAGACGTTGGCACTTTATCAACCCCCTAGTATTTAGAAGCAACATAGAGACAGAAAGAGAAGAGAGGGAGAAGCAGCTTTACACTGGCTGATATTTTTATTTTTCCATTTGGCCAGTTAAGGATTCAAAATAAAAATTAAGTTCTAATTAGAGAATTAAGTGATATTTCTGGTGAATGTAACTGAGTCTGAAGTCTAAGGTTAGTAACTACTACATTTTTATCAACACTTGAAAAAAAGGAAAGGACGCCTTTCTTAATAACCAAAACTTTGAGAAGTCACTATAAATATAAAGTGAGAAGAGTTATATTAAAGGAAGAAATTGAGAAAGACTAGTTATATAAAATATTCCATGTGTATCCTTATAGTCCTTATCCCCTTTGCAATTAGGCAGGGTTATGTAACTTCTTCTGGCCATTGGGCTATGAGTGAAAATGACATGTGTCATTTCTGGTTTAAGTGGTTAATTGCTCAGATGAAAACTCCCTGTACCTTTCAAATGTGATGAAGTAACTGAGGAGGTCACATGCTCCAGAAGGTGCTTTCAAAAGAAAGTGGAACCTCTGTAATCTAGGTTCTAGTTACTGTATGGAGCAGAGGCTCCCTGTCAACCCAAATAGGGTATGTAGTATGAGTCAAGATTTATGTCTCTGAAATTTCTGGAGTAATTTGTTGTTGCAGCAGAGCCTAACCCATACTTACCAATATATTATTGAATACCCCACATTTAGAATAACATGAATCTATTAAATATCATATTTTGTGTTATGTAAAACAAAGCCAGATTACAAATTCAGGTTATTAAAATAATACCAATTGTATGAATTGAGATAGATTAAATCACTGATGGCAGAATTATGAGTATTTTATATTTCCTCCTTTACTTTCTGTTTTATAGTTTTCTTACCACAGATTCAGAAAAAAATAAAATGTGAGTAAAAAATGATCATGTATCCCTCAAAACCTAAGAAAACTGATATATGTATTATATATAGTCTTGGCTACTGTAATAGGAAGTAGGACATATATTTTTTTTCTTTCAAATTGAAACTAAGATTTGCTGGGGCACAAATCTCTGAATTTCCTTAACTTTCCATTATTAAAATATCAATCTGAAGCTTCAAGCACTTGTTGAGTATTTATTCAGTGGTCAGTAACATGTTATATGTTTTTAAAGACAAAAAGAGTAATAATGAGTTAATGGATTATTATACTCAACAAAATCTTACCTGGTGATGAAGACTTAGATAAGCAAGAATTGATATACAATGGCACAGAAATCAACTCTCCTTCTTCATTCTACTATATGTGGATATATATATGTATATACACACATATAGTAAATGCAGTGCCTGGCATAAAATAATCTCTCAATAAACGGTAGCTCTTTTTATTACTCAGTCCCACCCTGTAGTTTTACTCATGGAAAAAAACATACATATTCAAGATTTGGGGAACTGAACAAAGTCATATGGCTAAATTAATTCATAATATACTTGATAAACAGTATTAAATGTACTAAGTACCCCAGCAAACACATGGAACTAATAAATATGGGAAAATGGACTATGAAAGGTAATCAATCGCTATCTACGCTATCTAGTTTTCCAACCAGGAATTCTCAGAATGTACCTTTTGATCTTACCTTCTTCTTCACACTTTTTTCCACTTCCTCTTTGATCCACTTTATCATATCAAATGAATGTCGATTTCTCTGGTTTTAGGCTTTGTTGTACCCTTCATGGTTTAGGGTAGATAGTACAGCAAATCATGGTAGGCAGTGGCAAATTAAGGACAGCAAAAAAAAAAAAAAAAAATGTTGTCAGGGGAAATGTTTTTAGGGTAAGAACCAAGGTGAGATTTTGGAGTAAGAAGCAGAATATGACTCCATGGGATATGGTTAATTAACTGTAGTGAAAGCTGGGGAAGGAGGAAATGAAGAGAGACTGAGAATAGAGAAGTTTAACAAGAGTTAGGGGAATGGGGACGTTTATTCTCCTATCTAGAATAGTGTTACTCACACTGGTAATCCACTTACTGTCAGGTAACTGGATACCAAGCAAGGTCGGGGATGAGAAAAAGGTACTAATCGCAGGGATTACTGAGAGAAGTATCATGGAGAGGGAGAAGGAATGAGTCGAATGACTTGAAAGACTAGATTCGGCATAGAGAAAAATGGGCAACAATCTATATGGGAGCCACAGCATGAGAAAAGGAAGATTGAGGTAAAAGCAGACTGATTTGCTTTTGGGATAATGAGGATTTTGCCCTAACCCTGTCCCTATTAGTCCTTCTGTTCTCCTTTAGGGTTGTCAATACCATGGCATTTGAGAAAGACAGGAATAGCTGTTTTATGACAAATGGACCTGACCAGAAAGAAATGAGTTTGAGAGCACTGGCATAGCACACATATGCTACAAACAACCGTGTTCAGCCGGTAAGGCACCCAACTGTGCCAGACTCAAACTAATGACCTTGGGGTGAAAGGTTCTATTATCACATTTCTGATCACCAAGGCTTTTCATGTTTCCTAAACTCTTTTCCTTAATATTCTACAGTGTGTTTATTTTCATGGCTATAAACTTGTACTCAGATTTGCAGTGATATTTACTACTAAATTGCAGAGTATTTTAACTGATGTTAGTTCAAATCAATTCTGGGGAAACTTTTCAGCCAAGGGAATTGCAAGCTAGCTGGTTGACATTGGAGGTCAAATACTCCAGGGTATGGGTCTCAAATCACTTAATTCTTCACAGCAAATTAGAAATGGGACTCCAGCTGGTGCTAAAGAATAAGACAGACTTGCTGTATAAGGACAAGCTGCTGCTTGGATTTCGAGTCTTTATATTCCTAAAATAAAAAATTTGAAACTCAATTTCCCTCCCCCAATCTCATTCTTTCAGAGTAAAAGCTTTCTTAACAACAGCAAAAATCTGGCCACCTGATTTCAATACATAAATCTTGCCAAGGTATAAAAATAAAATACGATTTAAGCAGCAACCTGTAATCTCCTGTTGACGACCAGCTGTGCCTCCTATTAGTATTAATGGAAGTTACACAGGCATAATAAGAAGGAGGGGAAAATGCCACCTTATGCTTTTTACACACCTTAACATTTTTGCAGCAAGTCTGATTACAAGGGTTTACTTGAGCGGCAATTAAACACTGATTGATTACTAAGTACAATTTGTATTCCAGGCAACATGCAAATGGCAATGAAATTCTCAAATAGGGAATGGAATAAATTCTTCTCACATCAGAGAGAGAATCACATTTTTTAAACAGCAAGTGTTTTCTTATATGAATAAAAGAGGTTCACTCTAAATTTTTTACAATATATTTTTATCCAAAGACAATAAGCCTTGATTCATTTTAGAAAGAATAAATGATATGATTTCTGCAAATTGGACTTTCCACTTCACCTTCAGACTACAATACTCTTTCCATGATGACAAACTATATGGACGGAAAGCGTAATATTCAGTCACAAGTACACTGACTTTGGCTATAGTCACAGCTATAAACAATATGTTTTTTTCATCAGATTTTGGCACCGCAGAAATAATGTGGATTTTAAATTGAAAGTGAAGTGAAAGGTTGATTTATTAAATGTCTATCAGGTGCCAGACACTATTCTAGGTATAGGCAATATAGTAGAGAATAAAAAAGTAAACAGTCCTTGATCACAGTACTTATGATATGGAAGGAGACAATAAACAAATACACAAATATAGATATAATGCCAGTGTGTATGCAGCAGAGGAAAATATTTAGGAGAAAGGGAAAGAAGATGACATGTATGTGTGCCTATGCATGTTCAGGAGAAAATGATGGAACAAGAGAATTTAGAGCTTTCCATTTGCTGTTCCCTATGTGTAGAATTTCCTGATCCAACATTATTGAATGGTCACCTGGTCTGTATCATGCTGGTGTTAATCCAAGGACAAAGAATAGAAAGAGCTGAGAATTTGGTATATTGGACAAATGGTTAAGACCTGAGTGGCTAAAATGACATGAAATGGAGAAGAAAGGGAGGATATGAAATTGAAGACATAGGGATGTTCAGAATATTATGATTTAAAGATGGTTTTAACCAGCCATCTACTTGCTATATGTATGTTAAGGGATACATTATAAGTGTGATCTACCTTGGAATCTGCATTCTTCCTGAAAAACTGGCTGATGTATCACTGTTTCCACTTCTTGACAATGGAATGTAAAAGAGAAACTACAGTTAATGATCTTATAAATAGAAGTGTTTAAAAAGAAAAGCCAGGGGCACCTGGGTGGCTCAGTGGGTTAAAGCCTCTGCCTTCGGCTCAGGTCATGATCTCAGGGTCCTGGGATCGAGCCCCACATTGGGCTCTCTGCTCTGCAGGAGTGGGGAGCCTGCTTCCCTTCCTCTCTCTCTGCCTGCCTCTCTGCCTACTTGTAATCTCTGTCTGTCAAATAAATAAATAAAATCTTTTTTAAAAAGCCAGAAATTGTTACTGTTTAATGTATTGTTGTAAATAGCAGAGAAACTGGAAGAAAAGTAAAGAAAGAGTGGTATCTATAAAATTAAAAATTAGAAAAGACTATTGAGATCATATTGTCCAGCAGCTTGCCTTTCTTAGGCAGGGATACAGGGTTGTTCATGTTCTTTTTGCAGATTTCCAGGTATAAATACTTAATATCTCCCTTAGTAGTCCACGCTAATATTTTATTACTTTGACATAGAGATTGTTTTCTTTTATCTAATTAAACTATCTCATGATTTATTAAGTCCATTTCCTGATCTGATGCCAAAATAGAAAACAACTGCTTACTATTTCTATTTAAAAACTTATTTAAATATGAAAAATTATTCAAACTAGCTTTATCTTCTCTATGTTAAGTGATATCAAATTCTCTCATCTTTCTCTGTTTTTATCACTTTAGGCACATTTTTCTTATTCTGAGAACAACCTGTTTTAAAGTATGAATTACTACTTGTATCAATGCATCATGAGTTGTTTAGAAATTCATGTTATATGTTTAGCAATTTAGCTTAGTTCAAATGATGGGAGAAAGATGGAATAGTATTTAATCATTATATTTGCATGAAAGTCTTTAATACAGCTCATAATCTAGGCATGGATTTACTATATGTATCAACCATAAATACATATATATGTAGTTGATATAGTCATATATGTTACTTATATGTACTCATAGATATGAAATGTTTCATACTGTAGCACAGAACAGCCACGATATAGATGATATGATTTCCCAAACATCAGGATTATTATGGGTCACAGACAGAATAAAATAGAACAGAATAGAATAGAATATGATAGCGAGAGTGAGAGAGAGAGAAAGGCAGGCAGACAGAGAGACCCTGCAGAAGAACATAGGCAGTATTACACCAATTCAAGGCAGAATAATAAGATGGAAGGTATACTGAGTGAAAGAGTCCTGGGCAGGATCAGCTACCTAGAAATATTATGAAAATATACAGTTAATCTTACTACGCCTATAGGAACTTTAAGTTAGTATAGGGGTGCCTAGGTGGCTCGGTTAAGCATCTGCCTTTGACTCAGGTCATGATCCCCGGGTCCTGGGATGGAGCCCCTTGTCGGGCTTTCTGCTTGGCTGGGAGCCTGCTTCTCCTCCTACTACTGCTTGCTGCTCTGCCTGCTTGTACACTCTCTCTCTCTGTCAAATATGTAAATAAAATCTTTAGAAAAACTATCATTCTCTATGAAGAAAACTAAAACTGCACTTTAAACAACAATGTATTTAAAACAAATAAAATCCACTAATTTCTAGTATTGTTTTAATAATTCCTTCAAAAAACTAGTTATCACAAATTCCAGCAAATTCATAAGCACTAGTTTCTCTATGTTTAAATTCAGATTATGATGATGATTAAATCAGAAATAGGGGGTGTAATGTCCTAGGCATACAATTGATGATCAATAAAGAGCGGTATTTTATTAGCTCTAAGTAAAATTAATGATTAAGCATGCATGGTTCAACAGAGTACGCAATACAGCAATCAATGGTAGTTAAGGCTAGTACAGATGGGAAGGTGGCTCTGTCCGTATACTCTAGTCATTCATTATCCAGCAACAACAAGTGTGGGCCAGAAAAATCTTTCCCTAAAACAATAGTGGATGCCAAGATCCTAACTGCTCAATACAATCTCTCAGAAAGAAACATTTGGTGGCCTTTAAATAGAAAGTATGATGCCAAAAGAATGCTTTTGGTTCCATATTTTTTAATCTACAAATTGCAAATAGTTGTGTTGAAAAATGTTTATTGACTGAAAGATGTATTATATTCTTTAGGGGACCAAAATCAATCCTGAAATATGCTAATGTTGTTATATCCTAATGGTGGTGCTGATGGGGACAAAAAATATCATAAAGCCCTTAAGAAACAAACTTTTGTGTGTGTGACACAGATGGCTGGAATAAATTATGGGGCTCAATAAAAAGCAGTTCAGTTTAGTTTTAAAATCCATTTGGACATTTATCAAAGATCACATTGTGAAATGTATTTGTGCTACTTGGAAGAGTCATACTAATCAGCATTCCCCCTTCTTGCACCCTACCCCACCTTCCAAAAAAAGGAAAAGAAGAAAAAAACTAATGGCAGTTCTTTCAACTGAAGCCTAAAACAAGATTCTTGAAATTTATGAGTTCAGTGATGACAATAAATTGAGTAACTTATTGAAAAAGTATACTGGGTGGTAATATATGGATATACATACACACAGACACACATCACATCCAATGGCACAGACATGTAACATTTAGTCCTTCTAAAAGAATGTTAAATGGTTATTCTGCCTAAGATACAAACTACTAAAAATTCATCCTCTTGCACTCTGTAAATCGGATGCAAATATTTAAAAAAAGACATGATAAGGGCACTTCGGTGGTTCAGTTGGTTAAGTGTCTGCCTGGGGCTCAGGTCATGACCCTGAGGTCCTGGGAGCCAGCCCCACATTGGGCTCCCTGCTCAGTAGGGAGTCTGCTTCTTTCTCTTCCTTTGCCCCTCCCTCTCCTACTGCCCCTCCCCCAGATTATGCTCATGCAGGTTTCCTCTCTTTCTCTCTCTCTCTCAAAATAAATATATAAAATCTTTTTTAAAAGATATGATAACATTTTCAATAGATGGAGAAGATAATGCTCAGAATTCTTGAAAAAATAAAATTAATGAAACTATGTTTAAGACATGAAATAAGGAAATGTAAAATATTTTCAAATTTATTGAAAATATTCTAAGTACTTTACATGGATGATTATACTTATCATATATTGCCAAGTGAGCTGCCAAGACAAGAATAAGAACAGAAGATATGCTTCAGAGTAAGCCTCTAGCTTAGAGTTTCTCTGATTGGCATACATGATAAATTTCAATTTTTAAACATCAAAAGATGCACTACAGCAAGTACCACTGGCTAAGTACACAAGCAGACTGATTTTTAGTTCACTTGTTCATTCGATCAACATATATTAGAGCACACTTACTTATTTCCAGACATTATGTAAGCTGAAGGGTTCAAAGATTAATAAGACATCGTCTTTGCCCTTGAATAATTCTTTCTGGTGGGGTGAAAGACACATAAATGTATAATATTCAATATTAAATGCTAATATAGAAGCATGAAAAAATGGTAAGGGACTATAACCTACTAGCTGTTCCATGCATTCGTCCAAAATACTTGTTGAGCATATACAGTGTGCCAAGGACTGGTCCAGACTGGGGATCCAGCAGTGAATAAAACAACCTAATAAAATTAACATTTAAAAAAATAGATTTCCATACGAAAATGTAGGCAATGAACAAATATATAATTAAAACAAATAGAATGTTGGTTTATATTAAGAGCTGTAAAGAAAAATAAAGCAGGAAGGTGGAAATAGTGAATGTGAGAAATGCACGTGACAGTAAACTCGGTGGTCACAGAAGAACTTACCAAAGAGGTTATGTTAGTGCTTGAACCTGATGAGAAGCTAGCCATCAAAATATCTGTAGAATATCGCAGGCAGAGGGAACAAGAAGTGGAAAAGCCTGTGTGGATGGAGTTGGAGAAAACAGAGATACCAAGAATTAGAAGGAGAGAAAATAAGCAGCTACATTATTGATGCCTGTAGGCCACTATGTAGAATTTTTTTTTACTGAGTGAAGTGGGAAGCCTTGGTAAGTTTGGAGCAAAAGCCTGACAGGCTTATTGTTTTACAGGGTAAATAAATCAATACATTCATATGATTATTTTGTCAGAGGACATTCTTCAAACACTCAGATTATTTTGTCTAGTGAGATAAAGCTTAAGTAGTTCTCACTATTAGCCAGCTTCTGTACCTTAAAAACTTTTACCTAGGATATGATGATATTTCTATTTGCCAGTTTCAATAATGCTTAAAGACTTTTAAACCAGGAACGTGATGACATTAGTAATTATTTTCATTTAATGGACTGTAGGACATTATAGATAATTTTGGTATATTTTCATATAAAATACTTCATATGTAAACTACAGAGTGCCTGACATGGGCCAAGCACCATAGTACAAATAATAAAGGCCTTACATGCATATATAGAGATTTAAATTTATAAAAGGTAAATGTGTTTCTGTATTTGCTCATAATGCAATGGAGTTTTAAAAGTAATTTTTACTTTTTCCTATAATTAACTGAAACATGACTGTGACGTGTCCATATATAATCAGACCCTATAATCTCATATGCTCTTGGATATACTATCAGTATCATCCCCTGATGTTAATATTCCCCCTCAATTGATACAATTAAATTGTATCAATTCAATAGTTACTAATCAGCTATCTTTTATACGAGATTTATGTTGTTACTTTTTAAATTTTTGCATAAAGAACTTTGGATTGAGCCATACTTTTAGGTTAATTTTGCATATAGCATAATTGTTCTCTCTTAAGATGACAATATCAGGAATAGAGTTGTTGGGTCAAAGAAAATGCACATGTTTAAAGTTTGGCTCTATATTGCTAAATTGCTCTACCTATATATTGTAACAAGTTTTTGCTCATTATAGAATCTTATGTACCCATTAATTTTCTTACAACTTAATCATTCCTTAAAATATTTTTTGCCAGCCTAATAGGTGAGAAATCATGTCATTTAATTGTTTTTTTTTTTAATCATCCACTTGTATTCTAAAAGGGAATCCATTCTAGGCATGTAGGGTAAAAGGGTAAGGCATACTCAAAACCACCAAGAGCCTTACAGTCTAGGGAAGGTGGCAATCAGGAACAAACTACAGAACAAGACCAGCATGCCATTCATTATTCAGATGATTAAAAATGGATCATTATAGTGTTATGTTGGAAAACAGAAATAGAGATGCTGATTGAGACAGAAATCCTTCCGGGGTGCAGGTTTTTCTTTCCAGACTGATTAAAAACACAGGGCTCTGCTTCATAAGTGTTAACAAAATACTAAATAACAATGGCATTAATATATGGTAGAAAATTTACTATTTTGGTTTCCAGTGACAATGATTACCACCCTGGCTGGCATATGGAAGAAATAAATGATCCTATCCCCAGAAATCACTTGCTTGGTTGATTTTAAAACACTCACCCAAGTGAATATATGAATATGCATTACACATACGTTACAATCAGAGTGATACTTCAAAAATACGTATTTGATCACATCATTTCTCTGCTTAAAAAAAAAAATAAAATCCATGGTTGTCCAGTTCTTCTAGGATAAAGTTCAAAATCCTGAACTAAGGCTAAAATATCACATGGCAACACTCTGGGTCATTCTACCCATAGCTGCCTCAGCTCCACCTATCAGAACCTCTTTTTCCTTCTACCAGGACACCTCAGCCTTGGAGCCTTTCCACAGGCTACTTTCTTGCCTGGAATGCTTTTGATCTCTTCCTTTTTGTCGAAACTTTTCTCTCAGATCTTAGCAGCAAGGGCAATTACTTAAGAAGTCCTTCACTGATTTCCCAGGTCCCTCTGCTATAACAGTCCTCTATTTTACATTGATATTGTTATTCACAGTAAATATTATATTACTGTGTGATTACTTGACAAATGTTCACTTCATCTAAATCATCTGCAAGCTGCATGACCACAGAGTTCACTTATATTTTGCTCACCATGGTATTTTTAGTTTTTGTTATTGTAACTAGTGCATATTGGGCACACAGTTTTTTTGTGATATTAATAAATGGATGAACAAATACAGAAATATTTCAGCACACTGAAATAAATAAGACTTTATTATGGGAGTCAATTTTTCTATGTTCAGACATGTGGATAATTAAGTGCAATTTACCTGAGATATATTCTATCAGTTAAATAACATACAGTGGTGAAAATGCAGCTTAGGTCCCTTAAGTAGTGGATCATGAGAAAGAAATGTACATGCAGGAAGTTTCTTGGAAGGGCTGTCTCGAGGAGGACTTCTGGAGGTGGGAGATGAAGCAGGATGGATGGAAGGAGAAACTGAACTCTACTGCAATCTCAACATAAGTCTCAGATGATCCCTCAAGGGACCTCTAAAGTTGAGATGGCCCCTCAAAGATGTCTTGAATAGAGGCAAGTGCCAGGCATTTATAGCCCTGCATCAGTCGTCATTGGATACCTGCTACCCTGAGCAGAGACATGAACCGTAGGTGAATGTCTCTTTAGCCAGAGGCATTTTCCAAAGAGGGACCTAACAGAGAGTTATCAACCACCAATACTCCCAGCAGTTGTGGGAATTCGTATCTCAGCCCTGAGTGGATTGGGCAGAAGGATGGGGATATGTGAGGCACACCACTGGCATCCAATATAGATGACCAAAAGGAATAACTGTGAATAATTTATATCAAGGTTCTATCTCAACCCCAAATACAGATATGCTTGAAATTACAAAAGAATAAAATTCCAGCAAGAAAACAAACTGACAGCTTTAAATGACAGTTGCTAGAATTATGGTGACTTTTGATGTTGAGAGAAAAACCCAAAGAAAAGGCTTCAAGGTAATAAGGTAATATTCATTCTAGAGGATATTTTTCCCCCACTTTAAGTCAGATAACTCTGTCAACCTCCTATTCACACTGCATTTTACCCAAAGTCATTCATGGTGAATCATGAGCCAATGATGTTTTTCTAGAATATGAGAGGGCATATCTTTAAATTTTTAATATTTAACTAACATTACATGGCATTTTACAAAATACAATCACATAAATTTAACATTTAATTCTTATAATAACCCCATTTGGTTAGACCACTTACTCAAAATCACTATGACAGTGTGTGTTTTGAACTAGTGGCTTAAAGTTTGTGATAACAAGGGTAATGTCTGTAATAAATGGTGAGGTATCACTCATGCCTATCACAGTGCCTGAAATAGCACTCAATAAACAATCATTGAATAAACTTCTGAGAGGGATTTGCAGTTTCTGTGTTAGCTGTGCTTTTTTATGGCATTTTGATATATATGCATATATGTAGCACCCATGTGTATTATGTGTGTATGGTTATAAAGGATACATGATATATCTAGTTGAATAAATTATACCAAGTTTATTCCCATATAGTATGAACTAACATATACATTATGGTCTCTTTGAGTAGGAACACTAGAGATTTTTGACGCAGCTGATTTTTAATCATTATCTTGGTCAGTTTGGATAGGAGTTAATCTGGCCTTAAAAAATCAGATAGGTAAGATAAATCTCATGATTAAAGTCTCAATTTTTGGGGGGAAAACACCTTCCAAGGAGTGTCTGGAAAAAAAAAAAGCTGCTTAATGCTAGACTACAAGGGAAAAAATAAAACATATGGAAATCTGCATTTTTATCGTGTTTCTAAATTTGTGGTATTGTATAACTTTTCAGATATGAAAGATGATTCATAAGCTTTCATTCTGATTATGGTAATAATAATCATCATAATAATATTCATTTGTGTAATGTAAACGATTAGGCTGAAATGCATTTTGGTGAATTTGTACACTATTAGATGAGCTGTCTCTCCAAAGTCTACAAAAAAATTAATGTGTAACACCTGATATTTAACTGTGCTTCCAGATGGAGGGACAGCTTGACAAATGCCATCATAATTTACAACTTTTTTAAAAAGTGTGGTGTGAATGCATTTGCAGTAAGCTTTAAACAGCTTGGATTACTTACAGGTACAACTGTTTAATGTGGAATTTCAATGGATTTAAAGTATTATTAGATTCAATCACTGATTACAGAATATAGGTGTGGCATGTGAACAACGTGATTAAATCCTTTAATTACATATCTTAGTACCATGTACATCTGTTTGGTGAGGTCAGGGGGGATTGTAAAATAGCATTTGAATTTTATATTTGATTATTGAATGCACTGAAGAAGCTCTTACCCTTGGAAAGACAGCATATTTTGAACTTATCCTATGGTGGTTTAGGAGAATAATAATCACAAAAGGCGAATATGGAAATACAGTGTCTAAAGGATAATGTGGACACTTGTATCCATGTAAAACTAAAATATGGATTGCTAACTGATAAGATTTGTAGTAGAGTGCAGTCTAAAAGAGCATCTAAGACTCTATCTCTGGTAGTTTGAAATATGACTATTGAAGCTCTCTGGTTAAATTGGAGAAGGAACCATATACATTATAATTAAAAACATCATTCACATATTTATGTTATATAGGTATATGCACATATACCCTTTTTCTCTCCTCCATATATGTGTATGTATGCACATATATACATGTTTGTATATGATAAGTACTATTATATACCATTTTACAGTATTATTATACATACATAATACATATATAGTTCCAGAAGGATATAGATGGCTTTGGAGGTGGGTAAGGTATAGCTGTAGGAAGAGGCAGGAACATTTGACTTTGGAACATTACTTCATGAAAAGGAAAGTAGTTAGTCTGACACATTTTAACTAAAAATTCATTGATAGATATTGTGATTTACTTCACAGGAATAAGTGGGATGTTGAGAAAAATACATGGTAAGGTGAAACTAAAGCTTCTGAAATGAACTGCTTAATGCATAAACCACTTTCAGGATCTACTGTGTTCATTCAGTCACCAAGTGTTCTTGGTCTCTTATGCTGTAGTCCTGGGCTGGGAGCTGACTATCTCGTAGACAACCAAGTCAGACATGAGCCTCTCTTCCTGGAGCTTACATTCTATAGGGAAGAGAGTTATTAAACAAGTCACACTGAAATAGATATGCAAATAATATTTGATAGGGCTATGACAAAAAACCCCACAGGTGTTAAAAAAAGAGAACAACAGAGACAGGGTGAGTCTAATCTTGTTGATTGGGATGGGTCAGGGAAGCCTTCTTTGAGACTTAAAGGATGAACAGAATGGAAAGAATCCTCCAAGTGGAGGACATGTGCAAAGGGAAGAGAAATGGTTGGAAGAAGGGATGGTTACTTTGTGGTGGAACTTACGGAGTCATGGAAAGAATGGCCATAGATGAGGCTGGAGAAGGGTAGGGAAGGTTATTAAGAGGTCACTAAGGAGTCTGTATTTTCTTCTGACTGCAGTGCAAACCACTGAAAGATTTATACAGTGTGTGTGTGAGTGTGTGTGTGTGCGCATAATACAAGTCAATTAATACTTTTTAAAACTCAAGTCTGGAGTGGAGAAGGATAAGACTAGAAGCTGGAATACCAATAGCTTGGGCCTTGGTGGATGTACTGAAGATGGAGAGATGAACAAATATTCCTTAGGAGACTAAATCTTAAGAGCTTGGGGTTGGATAAAATGTGGGAGAAAACATGATTCTAAGGTTTCTATAGTTTTTTTTTTTTTTTTAGTAATACTGTTTGATTTAAGAAAATGCATCCATTCTCTATCTAGTAAATTCCAGGTTCTGAAAGGTAATCTAATGGTTCATTTAAAGAAGTCTTCCCAAACCACTCAAGGTGGGAGTTATTCTGTCCCTTTCCTCTTTTATCTTCCAAGCAGGCAACACTGTTTCTTACTATTTTGCTTACTTGCTCACTCCGAGTATAATCTCCATGAGAGTCATTTCCTGAATACTCACTCCGAGTATAATCTCCATGAGAGTCAATACCTGAATGAGTATTTCCTGAAGACAGATTATATCCAGAGTATCTAAGGCGGTATTGGGTACACTGGAAATGTTCAATAAATATTTGTTGAATGAAATGATGAATGAACTAATGAAAGAATATGATATGAAGGAAATACCTAAATCCAAGGTTCTTGCAATTTAGTCAAGAGGATTAAGAAGTCTGATAAAAGCCTCACTAGAAGTAAGCAGGTAGTGTTGGGGAGAAGAGGGTACGATTTATCTATCTCACTGGGAGAACTGAAGGAAGTCTGAAAACATATACTCAAAGATGAATGGTTTTTGTTTTTTGTTTTTTTTTTGGATTGAGACCGTCCCTAAAGGCGAATCACTCCCCTCTCCACAGCAAGCTCTGCAACAAAACATAAAGCACTCTTCAAAAGAGCCTCACATTTTAGAATAATATACACATATTTGTAAATAGCCCTTAGAAAGGATTGCCCTGCAAAAATACAACCTTGATTCTGTACCACCTACATCGCTTACTACTTGCCACTTCTGGCTGTAGAAATTTTGCTCGCCTCCCTCCCTCAGCCCCACTATAACCCTGCCCCCGCTCTCACCCCCGGGGTTTGGCTACTCTCATTAGACCCGCGCCCTTGCCTTCTCCCGCCTATTTGCTGGATGAATGGAGGAACGTTTACTACCTCATCCCTGATGAGTTCCAGAAGATACAGCTGCCCATAAGCCAATGTTTCTGCACATCGCGGGGTTCGTGGGAAGGAAAGAAAAGGAGCAATTTATTACTTAGAGCACCAACTGCTTTTACCTTTAGTCCTGTGGGTCTCTCCCATCTGGCCCCCGCCTATCAAGCTCAGGCTTTAACAGTTTAGAGAGCACAGGTCAGTCCCGGGAGCACGCACTCCCTCCTTCCCTTCCAGCCGCGGGTGGAAGAAAAACAAGCCGCCAGCTTGGGGGATGGGCTGGGCTCCTTTCCCCGTGGCTCCGCGGGGCAGTGCAGTGCGCCGAGAGGCGCGGGGCCGAGCCCGCAGCCCCGCCCCCGGGGGTGGGGCCTCCCGACGCCCGCCCCGCCCCCTCGCCGCCGACCCTTCGCTTCCTATTTACTCGGTCGCTACGGCTGGCGGTCACTTTCGCTCTCTGACTAGAGCCGGAGGACGCTAGGAGGGTCTGTCACTAGGAGACTTGAGGCTGTGAACACTGCCATGGCCCCCGTGCTTAGCAAGGACGCGGCGGACATCGAGGTACCCACTGCGCGCGGGGTCTCCTGGGGCGGGAGGGGGGCGCAGCTGGTGGGTGCGGGGTAGGGCGCCGGGGTCGCTCGGGAAAGAGGAGGAGACGCGGAAAACTTTGCCTTCGCGGGAGGTCCGCGGGGCGGGTGGAGGAGCGGGGAGCCAGAGCCCAGCGTGGGCAGCGGGGGAGAGAAGTGGAGGGGTCCCGCGCCTGGAGGGGGTACCGTTTGGGTTGGGACCTGGGTTTACTTTCGAGGGGATTAAGGAAACCTGTCTTGTCCTGCCCGGAATGGCATGACTTAGAGGCACAAGAGTTCAGTGAGGCGGGGTCTGGAGGATTGGAGCTCCCATTTCCCATCGAGTCTACCCGGACACTTACCTTTTCTCGCCTTCCCTCTACCCCGTTTGCGTTTCCGGGCACCTGTCTGCTGCCCCCACCTCCAGTAGATGAATCCTGAGTAATGGCAAAGGTGGAGCATAGAAATAAAGGAAATCTGTGTGTCAGCTATCATAGCGGTCCCCGCTAGCCAGTGTTGCTTATGAAATTATTTAACATCGGAATGGAACAAAGTATTGAGAACATGAAAAATGCAGTGCTGTCAGAAAAACAGAAACGAGCTGTATTTTTTTCTCCTTTCAACGTTTTTGGATTCCCTCTTGCACTGTTTCTGTAAAAATGTCATCTTTCTTCCTGTAAATAAGGTCCTACCTGAAATGACATGACCATTTCCTTTAAATTCTCCTTAAGATCTTTATGTATGAAATGAGAAGGATTTAATTATAAACAGTGATTTTAGACATACTAATCCAGTTCAGCATTTGTGAGCTAAGATAAACTGCTTCTTATTTTTTTGTGTGTGTTATAAGGCTTTTTTTTTTAGTCTCCCCTTGCTGATAAAATGTGTGTATGTGTATATGTGTATATTTTCTCTTTTTTTTTCTAAATGACACAATTTTTCTCTAGTCAGTTCTTTTTCAGTGGCTTAAGTAAAAGTTTAAAACCACCTGTTTGCAGAATAGCTGCTTTTGCCACATTTTCCCTCTGTCACTGATTGAAGTAACTTTGTGTTCTCTTTGGGAGATAGTGTGTAGTAGTGTTTTCTCCCCACTCCATTCATTGGTTTGGGAAAAATCCATTTTAATAACAAGAGTCAAATTGCATTGTAGTGATCTGTCTAATTTACTTGTGGTTTCTCTCATGGATAGTTTACTATTTTGAAAATATTGGTGGATAAAATACATTTAACCCAATATTTATTTAGTGTCCACAGGGTAAAAGATACTTGATTTATGTCATGGTCCTTTTTGGTCCTTACTTTGACTTAACCAAATCCTTTCTTTGCCTTTCTCTTTTCTTTCTTTTTCCTTTTTTTCCTTTTTTTTTTTTTTTTTTTTTTTTTTTTTTTTTTTTTTTTTTTTTTTTTTTTTTTTTTTTTTTTTTTTTTTTTTTTTTTTTTTTTTTTTTTTTTTTTTTTTTTTTTTTTTTTAGAATGGTGTGTTATTTGCTTAACTGATTTCTTTTTCTGTATTTCTCCTGCAGTTGTCTTTGAAATCAGTTCTTAACCAGATAACTCTAAGGAAAAGATGCCAGTAAAACATTAAATGAGTGGCTTAGTTTTATATGTGTTTGAACCAAGACTGTTTGAAAAACCCAAACCCTCACATTCACCTCAATCTAATCTTAATCTAGAGGATTAATCTTTATTATATTACTTATAATCTAGAATGATCTTATAATATTACTTACAATGTAGCATGATCTGTATGATATTACTTATAATCTAGAATGGTGGTATTTAAAGTTTTTCAGGTATTATGTAGTTCATATATGCAACACATTTTAATCAGTAATATCTTTCATTATACATAGTATCTTCCTTTTCGCTCAAAGTAATACCCATGATTCATGAGCTAGAGTACCATGAGAGAGCGTGAAATTAATCATTAAAATATAATGCAGTGAGGAAAAATACTTTAAGCCTAAAGGAACACAATCAAGCATAGATGTCTCAGTTGATCCTATTGATTCACCAAAGTTCATTTTTGTTTGAAGAATCAGAATGAATCATGAAAGTTCAGTTTTCTGTTAAATTTGAATGCACATTGGATTTGCCTTCCTTGAATGAATTCATTAATACCGTTGTCTAGAGATCTGTGACCATTGCTCTAGTCTCAAGTACATAGAGTAATCTTAAAAAAAAAAAAATCAGTATGAAACAAAGTACATATTCACTTGATAAATGTGAAAAGAACAGAAGGTGATGTTGACAAGCTTCTATAATAGTGATTTGATTTTCCCCATAAGCTACCTACAAAATTTCAGGTATCAGCTAAGCAGCCAAGAAATATCTTTGTTTCTGAGGAAAAAAGTTACTGAGGTATACATAGTTGCTTTGTGTGTTCACTCCATAATTTCTAGCCTCAATTATATATTACATCAGGGCTTGAAGGATTGGGAGCATGAAAAAAATCAGAATGTCACCAAATCCCAAAACTGGAATATTTTACCTGGCAGATAGGTGTAACAATGATGCATTAGTAAGTAAGTAATATATTAGACAATAAAACCTCACTCATGTACTCAAAAATTGTCATTGTAGTGATTGTAGAAGCTGTATGAGAAGTGAAGGTTTGGGGGTTGCTTGGGTGACTCAGTCCGTTAAGCATCTGCCTTTGGCTCAGGTCATGATCCTGGGGTCCTGGGATCTAGTCCTGCATCCAGGCTCCTGCGGGGCTTCCTGCCCAGCTGGGAGTCTGCTTCTCCCACTCCCTCTGACCCTGCCCCTTGTCCTGCTCTCCTGTGCACATGCCTGTTTTTACTCTCTCAAATGAATAGATTAAAAAATCTTAAAAAAAAAATTAAGGTTTTTGCTTTTGTACTTGCTTTTTTGTTTGTTTGTTTTTTCTGTTCATTTTTTTTCCCTGACAAATTAATGTGACTCAAACCATGGGATCTGGAGCGAAGTGTCTGCGGTTGAGATCTAATTTAACTCTTTTTAGCTGTGTGTTCTAGGCAAGTTACTTAGCTCCTCTGAGTCATATTTGCATAATCTGTTAAATAAAATCACAATAGAAAATACAATGAATGTCACAAATTGACATCTTGTTAGGAAAAAGGACAAATGTTAAATAAGAAGATGAACAAATACCTTAGGAAAATCACTGACCATGAATAATTAGCATTCTAAAGTTCATTAATAGTAGCTATATACTTTAAAAGTCATTGTACTTTATGGAATTAGTTTTTGGATAAAGCTGAATTTTGTCTAGATGATTTGAATAACAATTCTCCTGGGAAGGTTTCAAAGAAGATTGATACCCAGTGTTGATCACTTTCCCTGACTTCATCATTATCTTCAAAGTATTTCATTTAGTTTGAATTGATAACCAGTATAATGTCAATATGTCCCCATTTAAAAGCAAGTAAGAATGGTTTTGGAAGAATGTACTGTGTTCAACGTCTTGTTCCTCTCCACTGATTATGGATCATTGAGAATAGACTATGAAAGAATAGTTAAAGAAAAATGTATATAGCCACAGGAAGCTTTTAATTTTTTTAAATAACAGTAATTTTGGTAAATATTTACAGCCAAACTAAATTGCTACCTACTACTCTAATGCTTTCACAATCACAAGTCAAGGTCCATTCCTTGAATTATCAGTTAGCGAGTATTACAGAGTATAAACTCATTTCACATTTACCCTCAATCAAAAAAGGATTTCATTCTGTTGTCTACAAAATCACAGTGCATTTCAAGTCAAATAGAAATAGTTTCTGAATTACTTATGCTCTGGCTTCCATTTGAGAAGATAATTGAGAAATTTTTGTTTATTAAGAAAATAAGCTCATAAAATGGTGGATTTGTAAAATGGGAAAATAAAGGAAACAACTTGGAGAAAGTTCATTTTAAGGATCATTTTGAAAAAAGGGAAGGCATGGGTTATGAATTAATTGGTAGAGATGGAGGAACGTATTTCAGAGTACCCTTTATCATAACTGCTTTTGTACCAGGGGAGTAGGGAAGGTGGTGGATCCAAAGGAGAGAATAAAGATTCAACTTTGCAGAAGTTACAGTTATTTATTTAAAATTTTTAATGTTTTTTGTTCAGTGTATAAGTGACAGTTCTTTCTTGTCTCCTTTCTTTTATTGATTGGGCACCACTGATCTATGGGAATGCTATCTTGACTTGCTAAGGCTTTTAAATTTTTTTTTAATTTAACTTTAAGCCTGTTTTATGAGTTTGAGTTGTTAAAAATTGCTTGTCCTCTGTTCTGTGGACCATATTTAAAGTATTTCTCTTTCTAAGGAATTTATCTTGGCAGTAAAAATGTGTCTCATTATGTGATTTGGGAAGTTACTTCATTCCAAATGATAGCTCCTTGCAGTTTTAAGGTACATTTACCTATGTAAGCATGGCCATATGTATATTTCAGTACATTAAAAAAAAAAATCTACCACCTGCACACTGATTCAGTGACCAATTTTAGAAGTTTAATTAAAAACTGTGAGATTAATGACTAATGATGAATCTTTCACTAGGGAAATTTTTACATTGGATCTGCTTAATCTTAATCATAGCGGATACTCTTGTCCAATTGCTTAATTGTAAAAATGTGCTGGAATTCAGTAACCTTCTTTTTGACATTCTGGAAGAAAAATTCAGTTTTGGAAGGCTGAACATTTGCAGTAAGGAATTGATAAGAATGTGAAAGACATCTAGGGCCAAAACACTGAGATAATTGGATAATCTTTAAGCAGTGGCTTCCATTAACTATTTGAATACAGCATTTTACCAAACAGGGAACAACTCAAGAACTAAAAAATAGACTTTCCAGTAAGGTAAACTTATCTGGCCACTGTGGGAGAATTTTTAATAAGCATAAACTTAAGTTATAAAATTAAAAACACTAAAATGAAAGATAATGAGACTGAAAAAGTTATAAAATAATCTGACAAAGAAAATCTAATACTTGTTATAATCCAGACTTCAATGTGGCGATAGCGGATATTGAAAAATAGAATTGCCCGTTGTTGTTTTTTCTCTCTCTTCGGTGTAGGTCTATAATGACAAATATGTGGTAGAAACCTTCAGTCCTTAAAATTGTAAGAAAAATTTGGGGCGCCTGGGTGGCTCAGTGGGTTAAAACCTCTGCCTTCGGCTCAGGTCATGGTCCCAGGGTCATAGTCCCAGGGTCATGGTCCCAGGGTCATGGTCCCAGGGTCCTGGGATCTAGCCCTGCATGGGCTCTCAGCTCAGCAGGGAGCCTGCTTCCTCCTCTCTCTCTGCCTGTCTCTCTGCCTACTTGTGATCTCTGTCTGTCAAATAAACAAATAAAATCTTAAAAAAAAAAAAACTGTAAGAAGAATTCTATGTCATTTATACCTTGCCTTAATTCAAAAATATTTAGTAAGGCATTCTAAGATTACAAATTTATCTATAGTCAGAATTTTGATTTTCAAATGTGACATGTTTACCTTCTGAATTTCATTTGCTCTTAAACCTCTGTATCAAAACAGAAGGTATTTTTTGGCCTCAAACATAAATAGTGTGGATGTTCATTGATATCCAGGAGTCAATTATACTACTGAGATAACTCTTAATAGGATTATATATTTCCTTGGTTTACAATTATTACTTCTTCCATTGCTTGACATTAAAATGTTATGCTACTTGAGGTAAACTCAATGTACTTTTATATTAGAATGTTCACCACAGATATCTATTTATTGATATTAGGAAGTCAGTAATTTTGTATATAGATTTTTTTTGTATTTCAGAAAATCAAGCTCTAGTTCATGGTTTAAAAAGAAAGCATCATTAAAACAGGCCTGGGTTCTAATTCTGGCTTCTTGGTTTTTGTTTGTTTGTTTGTTTGTTTTTGTGATTGTGGCCAAGTTCTTTCCTGGACTATCATTTCTTCCTCTGTCAATTGAATTTAAGCTTAATTACGTCATGCAGTAGCTATAATGATTAATTAGTGTCATATACAACCAATGCCTCAGACAGCATGTCACATATAGTGTATTTTTTTAAATGGCAATACTTCTTTTAAATATCACTACTGCCTGTATCATGTATATTATGTAAACATCATTTGGCTGGAATTTTATTCAACTCCAGAAATTAACTAATGGTATCAAAGTCTGTTAAAATATGTAAGGAGGGGTTAATGAAGATAAAAAGAATTATGATGAGAGCTCATTAGAGATTCAGAAATGCTGCAGATATGTTTTATAAGAAAGTTCCTGAATTTTGTCAATCTTACCAATGAGGAGGGGGAGTTTCTGAAATTCAGGTTAATTAAAAAGACCCACTTCATTTTCTATTTCTATTTTAAAAATATCTTTAATGCTTTCTGTATTGCTAACCTTCTAATGTAAACGGAGGAAGATTCAAAGGAAGTATGTGGCATAGGTTTTGTCTATACATGGGATTATCCACATCTAATACACTAGGGAATAAGATTCAAATCCAGGGCTGACCCCCCCCGACCCTTACTATTTTACTGCAGTATACATATGGATTCATTTTTTAGTGTTTTTCTGGGTTGTTTTTGAGACCATATCAGGACCAGTGCATTGGTGAAAATTATTTCTTGGCATTCTCAACTATATTTGAAGGGTTTATTATTATCCTTTGCTGAAAAGGAATTTCTGCACAATTACTAAAAGCAAACAAACAAACAACAAACAAACAAACAAACAAAAACAAACCCAACTCAGATATCTCTTTGTACAAACTGGATTAAGCTTATAATTTCTCTAGGTATATTAGCTTGAAAGACGTCCCCCCCCCCAAACTTCTAAGCATCCTTGCACATAATGTACGTTCATGAAAACTTTTTCACCGCCTAGGAAGTAAACAGTTGGAGATCAACCTATTGTGCACCAGGAAATGTACAGTGTGCTTTTTCTGAAAGATGACTCAAATATTAAACTTTTTTATACTAGGTTATGGTAATTTTATTTCTTTGAGAATTTCAGCTTGGTTGTATAATACATTCTTACTATCCTCTACCTCTATCATAATAATTAAAGAGACAATCTGTGTTCCTTACCTCCCAGGTGCTTGGAAATTGATATTATGAGTGCTTATGAATGTCCCCTTGAGGCATTGCTGACTGGGCCACTTTGAAGAAAAATCTCTTCATCAGTGATGAAGCCCTGAGGGCCACTTCTCAGGGGACCCACACAAAATTACATGTCAACTCCAGGCCTGATTTATACAGATGGTGCTCATGGATGGAGCCCTGACTGCACCTCCCTTCCTCCCATATTTTATTACCCACCACTTGCTGATCCTCCCCATTCCCCCCACCCCTTAGACTTCTCTCTCCAAACTTCATTCCCTAATTTTCAACTTGTTTTGCCCACCCACAACTGACTCACCTAAGTCAATCTTTTATTTAATCTTTGTGAAATCCTTTGAATGATACTGAAAATCGACTATAGCAGCATGTTAAAATTTTAAAATGTTAGTATGTCTAATGTAAATGCCATGTGAAAATCTTCAGCAAAGCAATAGAACAGAATCTGTATTTACTGTATGTTAATTAATGCAAGTATTCTAGGATAGGAGAGGGGACAGACCTGGAAATATGTTTGCTCTACGGGTTGGGTCCCTTGCTCTCTGACGTTGTGGAAATCATTCAACCACTGTGAAGTTTGCTGACTTCTCAATGAGTTTGCTATTGATCAGTCTTTTAAGGATGGTTTGTAATAAAATATGGCAATGGTGAAATTGTTTGAAATGTGACCTGCTGAGTGATCTATTAAGGAAATGCAGACATGGTGTTGTCATAGCTACTCTATTTTACAGGCTAGGTGGGATTAAGTATACCATCTGTACCTATTATATGGAATTGGTATACTTAACTGATTTTTAAACTTTCTTCCTGCTTGCCTTCTTTTTCTTTTCCAATCAAACGAATGATTTTTTTTTTCTTTTAGCTCTCTCCTGGGCACACAGAAAAAGTCCAGTCCTTTTACATAGGATGGAGTTCTGTGAGGTGATCTGGAATTCATAAATTCACATTTTGTATCTCTTGGATGATGTTGTCTTTAACAAAAAATTATGATCAGAGATTCTAAAACGGAGTTGGGAATCTTTTAGTGCTTCTCCAGTGTGTTTGTAGATTGATAACTGTCAGTGAAAGCCAGAGTATTAAATCCTTGGGTTTCTAGCCCGTAGAGAATTCAGGTTACCTCTCTCTGACTTCTTGTATCACAGTGACCTCAAAGCTTTGGGACTTTCAGATATTCCTACATGACAAATATTGGGGAGTACTGGAGTAGAATGCTTAAAATCCTCATACTTCAAAGAAAGCTATTCAGTTCTTCTCACAGATCCCTAGGGTTAAATAAACCATGACAGCTTTCATAACAAGATGCTTTGGGGGTGGGGGGAGGTTAACTTTTGTACATTTTTTTCTCATTCTTCTGATTTAATTTTTAAAATTGTTTTTCATGATCATTACAGGAAAAAAAATGCCAAAAGTGAAAAGTAGACCCCAAATGTACATAGTCACACCACCCAAAACAGCTTTGCTAAATAATTTAGTGTTTTTCTTTCCTATGCATAACGAATAGTTTTTTCCTATTTTCCCTAAACTAAAGAACTATTTTTCCTAAACAGTTTTAATCAGATTGAGTTTTATATTTGCTTCCTTCTCCAATCAGAACTATTTCCCCTGATTCATACTACTTTTTAAAGAGTTTTAAATAGCACCATGAGATTCCGTAGCGTGAAGATACCAAAACTTATTCAGAACTCTCCTTTATGATCAGAAATTTACTTTGTTTTAGTTATTTATAATAATGCTTCAGTATTTTTTTTCTTAAGACATTTTGGTTAAAATACATTGGAAAAGGTTGGCTTCATTGATATATAGTGCAGAGTGCATTTGCTGCATCCCTGCACCACTCTCAAGGTTACAGAACACACAGGCATCTAAATAGTTTCCTTTGATGTGGGTGTGACTTCATTTGGACTCAGTGCTTATTTGATGCTTCATTCTAGATCATGGCTTGACTGCCTGACTTTTCCGTATTTTTTTCTTCCGAGGAGAACAGGAAGAATAAAGCTGGGTTTCAGGTTGTTATTTTAAGTGGATCAATCTCAGGTTTTTATCTTCAGTGAATAAATGTAACAACAACTGCAAATGTTCCAATGTGTGAACAAAATAGAAGCTTTTGTATTGTACCTGCCACCCTGTGCCCCTCCCTCTCCTTAAGCCACTCTACCAGACCAGATTTTCAAAGTATTCTTTTACCCTAGGTCTTTGTATTAGACATATAATGTGGGGTGTGTGTGTGTCTGTGCACGATTTCTTTTTCTTTTTCTTTTCTTTATGTATGCAAGAAGAGAAAGAAAGTGTTGATTGGCTTAATTTGGATTTGTTTGAATATTGGTTAACTTGAACATTTTTTCCACATTTTAAAATAATTTGGGTTTTCTTTTTAAAAAATTTACTTTAATAGGATTTTAGTGTAAGAATAAAATAAAAGAAAAATAGAAACAAATACAAATAAGAAAAATAGAACCATCCCTCAACAAAGTGACTTTAGAGGGAACACACTTCAACATAATAAAAGCCATGTATGAAAAACCCTCAGCTAACATCACAGTCAGTGGTGAAGAATTGAAAGCTTTTCCTTTAAAATGAGGAACACAGGGGCACCTGGGTGGCTCAGTGGGTTGGACCTCTGCCTTCGGCTCCGGTCATGATCTCGGGGTCCTGGGATCAAGCCCCACGTCTGGCTCTCTCCTCGGTGGGGAGCCTGCTTCCCCCTCTCTCTGCCTGCCTCTCTGCCTACTTGTGATTTCTCTCTATCAAATAAACAAAATCTCTTAAAAAATTAAAAAAAAATAAAATGAGGAACACATCAAAGAAGACTTCCTTTTACCACTTTTATTTAACATAGTACTGGAAGTCCTACCTGCAGCAAACAGATGGAAAAAAAAAAAAAGGCACCAAATTGGTAAGTAAGAAGTAAAACTGTTATTATATACAGATGACATGATACTAAATACAGAAAGCCCAGAAAACTCTTAGAATAAATTCACCCAGTGAAGGTGCAGGATACAAAATTAATACACTGAAATCTGTTATGTTTCAATATACTAATAATGAAGTAGCAGAAGGAGAAATTAAGAAAACAATCCCATAAAAAAGAATAAAATGCCTAGAATTAAATTTAACCAAGGAGATGAATGATCTACATTCTGAAAGCTATAAGACACTGATGAAAGAAATTGAAGATGGCACAAATAAATAGACCATGCTCATGGTTTGGAAGAATTAATATTGTTAAAATGTTTATATTACCCAAAGCAATCTACAGATTCAGTATAATCTCTATCAAGATACCAGTTATTTTTCACAGAACTTGAACAAATAATCATAAAATTTATATGGAACCACAAAATGTCCTGAAGCAATTTTGAGAAAAAAGAAAAGCTGGAGGTATCACAATTCTAGGTTTCAAGCTATACTACATAGCTATAATAATCAAAACAGTATGGTATTGACATAAAAATAGACACATAGATCAAAGAAAGAGAATAGAGAGCCCAGAAATAAACCCCATTTATATGTTTAATTAATCTATGACAAAAAGAGGCAGGAATACAAAATGGGGACAAGATAGTCTCTCCAATAAATGGTGATGAGAAAACTGGACTCAACATGAAAAGAATGAAACTGGACCACTTTCCATCCCATACAGAAAAATAAACTTAAAATGGATTAAAAATCTAAATACAGGACCTGAAACCCTTAAATTCTTTTTTTTTTTTTTTTGGGGTAAAGATTTTATGTATTTGAGAGAGCACGAGAGAGAGAGTTAGAGAGAGCGAGTGAGTTTGAGTCGTGTAAGGGCAGAGAGAGAGGCAGAAGCAACCTCTCTGCTGAACAGGGAGCTTGACACAGGGTCTTGATCCCAGGACCCTGGGATCATGACCTGGAAGGCAGACGCCTAACCAACTGAACCACCCAGGCAATCCCTAAAACCATAAAATTCTTAAAAGAAAACATAGGCAGTAATCACTTGGGCATTGGCCTTAGCAATATTTTTCTGGATCTGTCTCTTCAATAAAAGGAAATAAAAGTAAAAATAAGCAATTGGGGACTACATTAAACTAAAAAAAAAGCTTTTGCACAGCAAAGGAAATCAACAAGATGAGAAAACAACCTACAGATCAGAAGAAGATATTTGCAAATGATATATTCAATAAGAGGTTAATATCCAGAATATATAAAGAACTCATATAACTGAAGACCAAAAATACAAATAATTTAAAAATGGGCAGACGCACCTGGGTAGCTTAGTCAGTTGAGCATCCAATTCTTGATTTCAGCTCAGGTCATGATCCCAGGGTCCTGGGATTGAGCCTCAGGTCAGAGTCTGTGCTTAGCAGGGAGTCTGTTTGAAGATTCCCTCTGCTCCTCCCCCTGCTTACACATGTACATGCGTATGCATCTCTCTTTCTCTCTAAGGTAAATAAATCTTCAATAAAAATAAAAATGGGCAGAGGACCTGAATATTCATTTCCCCAGAGAAGACATACAGATGTCCAACAGTTAGATGAAAAGATACTCAGTATTACTAATCATCAGGAAAATGCAAGTCAAAACTGTATTGAGCTATCAGAATAACTAGAATAATTCACATCAGTCAGAATATCTAGTGTCAAAAAGACAAAAAATAAGCGTTGGTGAGAATGTGGAGAAAAGGGAACCCATGTGTGCTGTTGGTGGTAAATTGGTGCAGCCTCAAAAAATTAAAAATAGAAATCTTGTGTGATCCAGTAGTCCACTTCTGAGAATTATCCAAAGAAAATGAAAACACTAACATGAAAATATATATGCATCCGTATGTTCACTGCAGCATTAATTATAATAGCCAAAACATAGAAGCAATCCAAGTGTCTATCAACAGATGAATGGATCAAGAAGTGGTATATATACACACAATAGAATACTACTTAGCTATACAAAATAATTAAATCTTGCCATTTGCAACAACATGGATAGACTTAGTGGGCATTATGCTAAGTGAATAAGTTAGACTGAAAAAGACAAATACCATGTGACTTCACTTATATGTGGATTCAAGAAAACAAGACAAATGAACAAAAACCAGAAATAGACACATAAATACAGCAAACTAGTGGCTGCGGGGGCCCAGAGAATAGGGGATAGGCACAATAGGTGAAGGAGATTAAGAGGTACAAACTTCCAGTTTAAAATCAATTAGTCATAAAGAGGAAAAAAGTACAGACTGGGGAATATAGTCACTAATATAGTAATAACCTTGTATGGTGACAAATGGTAAATACTTATGGTGAGCATTTTGTAATATACATAACTGTTGAATCACTATGCTGTACATCTGAAACTCATGGTACTGTAAGTCAGTTAAACTTCAATAATAAATGAAGTACACACATGTACAAAAGAAAAGTAGAAATAAAACAGATTTTAAGAAAAGTAGATGCTAATTAATTATAAAATCACAACAAAATCAATACTCTTTTGGAAACAAACCACTAAAATTAACTTCAAGTGAATTAAGAATTAGCAATGGACTAGTAGGCTTGATATATTATAGTATTTATTATAATATAATATGTAATGGATCATTACTACTTATTGTATTTAAAATGGAATTGTAGTCGGCCCCGGTCGCCTAATGGATAAGGCACTGTACTCCTAAAATGGAAGTGTAGCACAGATTGGTTAAGAATGTAGACTCTGGAATTAAAGTGTTAATGTTCATTGTATCCTAGCTGTGCCACATTTTCGTTTTTGACATTGGCAAATAACTTCATCTTTCCATGTTTTAATTTCCCCATCTGAGCAGTGGGGACAGTGATAGTACCTCTATCATGGGATTATTGTATGGTTGAAGGAAATACTACATAGTCATCGTTTTTAATAGTGTCAACATATAGCAAATACACAGTTAACATTAAATATTAAAATACTGATGTTGCTGGGTGAACTGGGGAGACCTCTAGCCCTGAGGCCTTGATCCAGGCTATCCCAAAGATGTCCCTGAATGTTCTCTATCTCCTCATGAGAATTCGAGGACAGACACAACACTGAATGAGAGACACATGTGGGGAAGCATTAAGCGAGAAGTATGCTCTCAAGATGTAAGAACATGCAATGGAGTGAGAGAGAGCTGTGGGCCCAGAGGTTTGGTTTCATTTTTTATTGATGGTTGTTAACAAGGGGGTGGAATATTCATTATTCAGAGTGGGGATTTCCTGGAAGCAGGGTTTAGCCTTTCCTTCCTTATTTTGCTTGGCTTTCTGTCCTGCTTTGTCAACCATCTTGGGCCTGTCCACTTCGATCCAGTTTCTTGTGACTTTGTTTTGGAGTGCTGCCAGGATAGGCCTCTGACTTTCCCAATAGCTGGCCATGACTTTTTGTGGGCCTCCAGGCATCTTGTAAGAGTCTAACTAACTGCCTCTAACACTGATAGTGATGGGATAACAAAAAGACCAATTGTCTTTTTGACTCCAGTGACCTATGTCTTTGATAATCATGAGGTTTTAATCTTTTAAACACAGAAATTTAGTTTTTTCTTTTATGTATTAAGAAATGTTATTAATTTCTTACTATGTGCTAGAAACTAGTCCAGATTTTTGGAAGCATACCTGCAAACAAGATAGAAAAGATTTCTGCTCTCAGTAAAATTGCATTACAGTATAAAAATAAAGGGCAGTAAAAATTTCGAAGTGTATCGTAATTTCAGATATTATCATGAAATTTTGTATAAGTAAACCACAATGATAGGATGCAGAATGACTGGTGGGGTTCTCCTTTATTTGGGATAGTCAGAGAAGGCCTCCTTGTGGAGGTGACATTTCAACTTAAACCTTAAAGTTATGAGAAGGAGTCTGCCGTGGCTTTTGAGGAACAAAGAAAGAAAATTAAAGAGGTTGGATTGGACTTAATCTGAGGATCAAAAAGAAGTAACAGGTGTATGAGATACAAGTGTTGTATTTAATGACATTAAGTTTTAAATCCCTAATAGATACCAAAGTAAATTAATTTGCATGTAAATTAATAGGCCACTGGAAATGAGTATCTGAAGGTTAGCAAAGAAATCATATCTAGAGATGGAGAGCGAGGATTATTGATACAAAAGTGGTGTTAAAAATCCTGGGACTGAGTAAAATCACTTAGAGACAGTGTAGCTAGACAAAAAGTTGGTGATTTTGGCATTTAGTAGAAGAAAAAGTAGCTAGGAGTCTGTGGTATTACAGAATACAAAGGAGGAGGAAGATGGTGGTATAGTCAATTCTTTATTGCTGTTGAGAGGGAAGAGGAGGGCATAAAAGTTCTCTTGTAATTTGGTGGGATGGAGGAATTGTGAATTTAATAATAGCTATTAGAGAAAGAAATCCAGTTGGAACAGATTGAGAAGGGAACAGGAGATAAAGGAGTGAAATAGTGATACTAGAAAACTAGTTCAGCTCAGAAAGTGGGAAATAGCTGGAGGGGGAGACTAGAGCATGCACATATGCTAATGAAAGAGATCCAATAGAAGGAGACACCATTGTTAAAGGACACAGAAGGGGTAATTATTTGTATAAAGGGATTCTTTTGGTGAGATGGAATAGGATTGGTAAATTTAAGCATTAAGAGTCAGATGAATGGCAGAGAGGTGCCATAGTGGGTGTTCCCATCTGATGGGTTTTTAGTTTCTCAATAAGAGTGTGAGGCAAAATCATTAACTGAGGGTAAGAGGAAAACAACATGTAAATTTGAAGAATAGATGAAAGTATAAATAAACTTTCTGGAAAGTGGGAGTATGGAAATAATAAGGAACTATAGTAGGATTATTAGGCATTGTGTGTTTTCCATTTGAAATTTGTTAAGAATTTAGCATGAATGTGATTGTGGGTTCTTCCAGCCATTTTTAATTGCTTGGGTTCAGACAAAGAGTAATTAATTTAGTTAAGATTTACCCGGATAATTATGTTGGTGTGAGAGAGGGGCAGAAAATTAAGGGTGTCATGAAGAATTCATAGTGGTAAATCATGGAATCTAATGTGATGGGATTCAGGAAAGTAGGGAAAAATGAATAGCGAGAATACCAGAGGTTATGTGCTCAATGGGATGGTGGTCTTAATAAGGTCAAAGAATTGTTGGTAGGTATAAGAGTACGAAAGCGGAAGAAGTAGAGATTAGAATGGTGTGTTTGAAATAAAGGTTTTGGAGATGGTGTGATAATTAGTAATAAAAAGGTCAAGAACATAACCAAGGAGGATTGTGCCTTTGGTGATATGCGAGGAAAAATCAATTGGTGGTGAGATGGTTGAGTAAGGGGCAGATGCTGGATGATTCAAGTGACTGTTGAAACTAAGACTGTTGTAAGAATGGTGGGGTGTGAAAGAGAATTTGATTTAAATTCTCTCTGCATTTGGACAGGGTGGTGGGGTGACCAAGGAGTTGGTAGATGACAGGAGAACAGATATAGGGAGTAGAACACAGAGGAAAGATGATGTGAAGATGCCTGAGGAAAGACAGCCACGTGGTTAGAGGCAGAGCTTGGAGTAATGTACCTGCAAGCCAAGGAATGACAGGGATTGCCAGAAGACAATGGAACCTTGAAGTGACAATGAAGGGGTCTACCCTATAGGTTTCAGGGGGCATATGGCTCAGTTGACACCTTGATTTCATACTTGTATCTTCCAGAATTGGAAGATAATAAATTCTTGTTGTTTTAAGGGCACTTAATTTGTGTGTTTTTTTTGTTTTTTTGTTTTTGTTTTTGTTTGTTTGTTTGTTTTTATGGCAGCCCTAACATGCAGATAAATACAAATTTTGTTTTAAAGATTTATTTCTTTTAGAGAGAGAGAGAGACCATGATGGGGAAGGGTGGGACAGAGAGAGAGGTGGAGAGAAGCAGACTCCTGGCTGAGCAGGGAGGCCTATAAGGCTTGACACCAGGACCCTGAAGTCATGACCTGAACTGAAACCAAGAGTCAGATGCTTAACCAACTCAGCCACAGGCGCCCCCGCAAATAAATACAGTTTTCATATGCATTGCCAAGAAGCTGGGATATTTGTGGAAGGAAGAAAGGGATGGAGGGAAGATACTTTAGATGTAAGGGTAGTGAGGCTGGTGATATCTAACATTTGTAAGGGAAGAGATCTTTATTGCATTCAAATTCATAATTTAAGAAAGTAATTAGGGTTAAATGTCATATTTTAAAGAGTTCTAAATATGCTGTTAAAGTCCTAATTGTGCCACTTTTTACCTTTGTGAACTAAAGCTAATTTCCCTATCTATGAAATGGAGATCTTGACTTTTCCTAACTACCTTGTAGTATTTTGTTTATAACAAATGAATTAAGAATAAATGCAAATGTAGGCTGCTATTAATCATAATGTTGTTTAACTTATAGACATGCACAGTCCATGTATGAGAGGAAAAGATGTTTATTATCAAATACGGCAATGAACCACATACATAACTTTTAAAATCCACATTAAAATTTAAATAAATATTTTTTTCTCCAAATCTTAAGTTACCAACAAAATACACCTTCATTCAATTTTATAAGTAATTATTAAGTACCTGCTATACCCTTTGCCCTACATTAAGTACTTGTGGGGACTGGCTAGAAAGATAAATGTGTGTCTCCTAAATGAGCTTATGGTACCAGAATGGAAGATGAGGCAAATTCACAAATAACTATAAATCAAGATAGAAAGTAAAAAGTGCTTTGGGGTGATTGTCCAGAGTTATGGTGTTAGAATTAAAGTCTGCATGTTATAAATTCACATTCGCACAACTTAATCATTTATTTTTACGTTCTTTGATGTTGTTTAATAAATGATAATAAAAAATTTGTGTAACTTTTGTTGCAATCTCCTCCCACCTTCACTCTGATCTTGGGTAATTCAAGGACCAAAAAAATGAGTTAGGTGTCTATTTTTAGAGACAGGATGTAGAGGGCTGCCCTGGCTGATATGGGTCAAGTGTAAGACAGGTGTAAATATAGGAGCTGGCAGAGTTAGATTAAAAAGGGGTGAATGTGGGTCTGTGCACTTACTTTTTTTTTTCTCTGTTGCTTTACTTATGAACATGTTTCCAGTCTTACAAAGATGCATTATTTTCAGAAATATTGAAACCAAGAGCATAGAAAGGTTAAATGGTTTGATTAAAGTCAGTAGTGAATTGGAAACTAAAGCCCATGAATATAAGCTCAATTTTACATTGCTGTTTATTCACACATTAAAATACATGACAAGAAAATGAGGAATCAAAGAAGTATAGGAATGGAAAGTCCTTCAAATGTTACTTCATTTCTGCACGCCCCCCCCAGTAGGTATTCAGAAAATTTCTCAATAAGATATTTTATAATGGGTTCTTCAAGGAGTCCTTCACTTGTGTAAATGAAGCAAGGTGTGAATGACTTCTAATCCACAAACCAGATGGTTGTAGGGGAGGGAGCTGAGGAAATATCATCAATCACTTCTCAATATGATGTTAACTGACCAGTTTCGCCCTTTTCCAGGTTACTATGACCTCTGACAGGACAGATTATTTGTTGGGGGAAATTAGGAAAAAGAAATAGGCACAATGGACTAGAAGGCTGGAGTTGGTTTGGGGGAAAAAAAAATATATATATATATTTTCTTTCTATACTTGCTCTATATTTGGGTATGTGTTATAAAACTTTGGTTCACTGGACTCCTGGACTGAAGAAGTTGTTTTTTTTTTTTTTTTTTTTTTTTTGTATTCTACTTTGTAACAATAATGTCACTGTCAAGACAACCAGTTGTTATTTGAGGATTAAAAAATGTAATTAAAGGTTGTATCTATGGCTAATTTATATTAGCTTAACCCTTGCCCCTTTTGGATCTTTAGTACTGTGCAATTTTGAATTAATTATGGTACACAGTGAGTATTTGGAAGGAACACATTGTGTAATCATAATTTGCAGTACTATGTTCAACATAAAGCAGTTTAGTTCTCAATCTGAAAATTAAATAAGAGAATCTATGTAATTATAATTTGATAGTTTAAAAATAGTATACCTGCATAATAACTATGGCTTAAAAATATAGTGTTTGATGTTTGATAACTCGTTTTTGAGTCCATTTTTCTGGGGAAATTTAACTACATTAACTGGTCATAAGAGTTCTTATGCTATTACTCAAGCTCACCAGTGCCTTTTAATATCCATGGAAACTACTTTAGATTGACATGGAGTTTTGAGTTCCTTCCATTATTAAGGTGTTATTGCTGCAACTTTATGATTTACTTACTGCCCAGTGAATCTTGTGGATGATCTCTGAATTATCCCTTTGTTTTACTAATGACATCTTTAAGTGTTATTTAATTTTTATCAGGATAATGAATACACACACACAAAACTTAAAAAAAATAAAAAGAGCTTTTAAAGAAAAGCAAGGCACCTTTTACTATTCTTACCAATGACATACTGGTAAGCAACTAATTAGGGGTGGGGGAAAAGGGAGTGAAGAGTAGGGAAGCCTTGATTTGTAGTATTTGTTGATTACCATGGGGTAAATACCTCTTCTGTGGCACATTGTAAGCCCTAAAAATGTGGAGTTTGGAAGAGGTTAACTATCAGTTTTCTAGAGCCCATTGGAGCTGGGTCTAGCACACCATTGACTTTTTTGTACCCTTTCCCATCTTCTCCCAGCTCTTTTTTTAGAGGCAACACTTTTAGCTGTTTCTGTTTTTAATTCCCCTGCTAGTATGATTCCAATTTGTATTTATCAGATTTTTTGATATTTTCCTTTTTGTGTTAGCCATTTACCTAGCTGTTTTGGAAAAAGTACATTTTTTTAAAAGGCCACTTGAAGTTTAAGATTTAAAACACTAGATATTTGGATATCTGGGTTCCTCTACTATAATTTAAATGGCCAAATAACGAATGGGCTTAAAAATGAAAAACAATGAATTATAATACCAAGAAAAGTTTTCCAAGGAATAATTTTAGAAAATGTTATTGATCTTAAACATATTGCTACATTAATAAAAGAATTAATAAACACAAGATATTTCCACAGCCTTGTCTATATTATTGTTTTGCTACATTAATATATTTTGCCTGTTTCAAGATTCTGGTTGTAACAGAAGAATGGTATAAGAAACATCATCACTTAGATTCCTTTTTAAGGTTATCAAATGCTTCCTGTAGTTCCATAAGGTGTATTTTTAGGATGGTTAAATTTCACTTTAATTAAAACTTTTTTTTTACTCTTTCCAATAAAAATGTTATGTTCGTTGTAACAAATTTTAAGGTAAAAGAAATCTAAAATACTACATTTTTTAAGATGTTCTTAAACAAACTGTAGCTAGTTCTTTGAGTTATTTAACTTCATAGTAAATACTGCAGGAGATCTGTTAATCATGTAGCCTTTGCTTCCTTAAATGTTAGTAAGTGTGTAAATGGCACATATGTTGCTCAAAATCAATCCTGTTAAGTAATTATGTGGCAAACTTGTTAATTTCCATCACAGAAAGTCTTCCATTAAGTCAGATTATCTTCTATGCCAACACAATAACCTTAATTACAACCTAATATCTATCATCCTTGAGAAAAATGTTTGTTATCTTTGAAGAAGTTTAAGTGCCCACAAGGCTTATACAAAGTATTAGTGGTGTGCCCTATTTAAGGAAAAGTCTTGAAAGGTAGATTGTTCTGTTTATTATGCTCCTTTTACAAAATATTCTGTGAATAAAATAATCTCTCTAGGAGCTGTATGCTACTAATTTGATGAAATTATTACTCATTGCACAGCGATGTAACTCTGCTTAAAATTTATTTTCTTTCTTTTTTTTTAAAGATTTTATTTATTTATTTGACAGAGATCACAAGTAGGCAGAGAGAGAGAGGGAAGCAGGCTCCCCGCTGAGCAGAACCCCCCCCCCCATGTGGGGCTTTATCCCAGGACCCTGAGATCATGACCTGAGCCAAAGGCAGAGGCTTAACCCACTGAGCCCTTCAGGCACCCTTAAAATTTATTTTCAGTATGAATCTGTAAAATGACAGCTGAAGAGTAAGAAGCTTTGTATTGAAAGTTATAGTGATAATTTACTTATCTTGAGATGAAGAGTATTTCAGTGCAATGGAAAACTTTTAATGCTTAAAGAATTATTTTAAATATAGGGATCAAATAATCTTTCCTGTGGAAATAAGAGAAATCTAACTTTATCCAGTAAATCTAAAACACTGAACTTCTGACCTATTATGCCTCTCTCTCTGGTCTTGTTATTTATAAGTCTCCTGGTTCTCGCTCTATTTCTATTTTTAGATATGGTTTCCAATCCAAAGTAGGGTCAGAAGTGATGTAAAATAGTGGACAATTCAAAATATTTGGGAGAACTTTTGTAGTAGTATTTTCTATGAGGGCGGTAATGTAATGGAGTCAGGACTTTGTCCTGATCTTTACTGTCTTTTACTTGTGTTGTCCTTTCATTGTATGACGTCCATCTCTAACAGGCTCTACTATCCTAAGGAGGTACAGTTCAATTCATTGCGAGCATCCTTTATATTATGCCTCATACAAGCTACTGAAGATACTGCGATGAGTCATAGCCAGTCATTATACTCAATAAGCTCAAAGTCTAGTGGGACAGGCAGGAACATACAGAGAAAAATTTTAGACTGTGTGGATTTCATTTGGAATACATGATCTAATAATGTATGTAAAAACATTTTGTACATTTTAAGTGTCAAGCGTGTAATTTCTATTAAAATGGAAGTAGTGTTACTTGGCATTTCTGAGTTGTAAACTGTATTTTTTGTACCAGAGCATCTGTGATTTCTTCACAATTAGGGGAAAATCTTAGCTTTTCAGATAACATGTCTGGACTTAATTCAAATCCAACAATTGAAACAGGATATATTTCACTGTCAGGTTTTTTTTTTTTTAAGATTTTATTTATTTATTTGACAGATGGAGATCACAAGTAGGCAGAGAGGCAAGCGGGGCTGGTGGGGAGGGACAGGCTCCCTGCTGAGCAGAGAGCCCGATAGGGGGCTTGATTGGGGGCTCCATCCCAGGATCCTGGGATCACGACCTGAGCTGAAGGCAGAGGCTTTAACCCACTGAGCCACCCAGACACCCCACACTGTCAGTTTTTTAGTGTATATATCATTTGCAAATGACATCAATATTTAAGTGATATGCCAAAAAGAGTTGAACATTTTTTCTAAGCTAGTTCTCTATCCCAACTTTTTATTTTCTGTGATTACCAATTATAGTCATCAGTGTTTCTTGTGATCACCAAATTATTGACAAGGGAGGTATGTTTATTTTTCTGTATCCTTACAACCTATATTTATTGTCATCAAGTCCTGCTAGAGCTTCCTTAACAATATTTCTAAGATTTGCTTATTTTTCTTCATTTAAATCAACAACACATAACCAATGTGTATCAGACAGATTGTTAGATGCTATGGCTAGTAGATGATAGATTTGTCTTTAAGGCTGACTCAATTCAGGTCTTGTTTACACTGTATCTCCCGAATGCAAAACTGATTTCAGTATTTACAATGAATATACAGGAGTCCTTGAGTCATATACATTAAAATAAATATGAAGCTATTATTATTGCTGCCCATAGAAGAAGTATAGTGACTAACAGTATAAAACCTGAAGCCAACAAATGTGGATTAGAATCTGTCCCTTCTCCAATCTTCTCATGATTTTATTTTGCCTGTATACTGGCAATAATAATACTAATGACATCATAGGGTTATTGTGATGGTCAACCTGAAAAACACTGAGAAGAGTGTTTTGCATACTGGAAGCCATTATTCAACATCAGCTATTATAAACAGGCATCCAGTGCAAGAACATTAGAAAAAATATGTCTAAGTATTTTTTTTTGTTTTGTTTTGTTTTGTTTTGTTTTGGTTTTTTTTTGAATGAGAGACATTATACAGTTTTGAGAAAAAGGAGTTAAACTGTCTTCTTGTTTGGAATATGTATAAGGCTGAGAACAAATCCTGAAATTAAGTCAGAGAATATTGATAGAGATGGGTATATCTTGAGAGCACAGAAGTTTGTTATCTAGTACAGCCTGGTAGAAGGGGCTTAACACAGCTTTTTGGGGAGTGTGGATTGAAGGGAGGGAGTTGTGTATAGAGGATAGTTATGGAAAGTTTCCAGAAAATAGTTTATAAAGGAACATAGGGTAAATTTTTATTCACATCATTGTGCCACATTGTAAAAAATTCATGTCAGTTAAAGTGGAGAAAGCTATTAGCAGTCAAAAATGAATCACTTTTTTTTTATGCTGGCACAACAAAATTTCCATTGATCATTTTTTGAAATGAGTAATTTTTGGTTTAGGATTTTTGACATTTTGATGGATTTCAAGAAAAATACTAACTTATGCTGATGTGAGTTCTCATTTGTCTTTTAAGTACATAAGCCAAATGCTTTCATTTTGACATTTATATACACTCTGGCTCTGAATGTTCTCCCTTGTTGATTGGACTATCAGTGCTCCCCACACCCAGTTGGCTATTGGGCACTATAAGAACCAGATTATGAGGCATTTAATAGGAAAAAAATGAAATTGGCTTAAACAAGGCAGTAATTTATTTCTTCTGATGTGAAGAAGTCTAGAGATATGTGGTATAGGGCATGTGGCACCTTTTTCTTGTCAAATAGGTGTCTGTCTTTTTATCCTAATATCCTCAAGTCCATCCCATTGTTCAAGTTGGAAGCCAGAGCTCCAAAAGAAAGAAGTAAGAAGAAAAGAAATGTGTATTCCTCCTTTTAATGAGACTTCCAATAAGACCCAGACTTACGAATCTATCTTACTGGCTGGCACTTAGTTGAATATAAAACTGAGTAGAGATATCACTTTATAGCCATTTTGAGAACTTTCCTATATTTTTGTTAAGGTGCTTTACAAAGTTAATTTCTATGGGAAGAAGTGGCCATTAAAATATGGTACTTATGTCTCTACTTCCACTTCTACTCAAGACAGAGTAATAGGGAATGGATTTACCTTTTGTTTCTGGGATCCCCCCGGGCCACTCTCAGGGTCTTAACTCACTAGAAGTACTCAAAGAACTCACAATTTTTTATATTCATTTTATGGTTTATTGCAATGAAAGGATAGATTAGAGTCAACAAAGAGAAAAGGCACAGGTCAAAATCTAGAAGAAACAGGCACAAGCTTATGTGTATTCTCTCTCATGGTATTATATGGGACACGCTTAATTCCTTCAGCAACAATGTATGACAACATGAATGGAGTATTCAAGCCAGGAAGGCTCACCTAAACATTAGTATCCAGGGTTTTTATTGGGCATTAGTTATATAGGTGTATAGTGCTACATGACTGATGTCAGTTACTTGAGCTTTAGACTACCAGTGAAAAATCAGATGTTCATGTGATTAAACTTTCTAGTCAGCTGGTAGAGCATGGTCCAAGGCCTCAGACACAAAAAACACATTTGTCAGACAGAATATTCCCAGGAGTGTATCAAAGGCCACTTCTGAAATAGGAATGTGCAGGACTTGAGCAACTCAGGCCTATTGAATCAACCATTTTCTGCATACATTTCTGCTTGAAACAATGAAAAAGAAATGAATATAGAAAACAATAGTTTTCAAGACATTAGCTATCAGATGACCAAAATAAGAGACAAAATGATCCCTGTGAGATGCAAAACAAATGAGGAGAGCCCTAATATCTCCCCAGAACACTATCTTGAGTTTATAGGCTTCATCTCAGGAAATGGAACTCATACGGAGCCTGGTGGACTTTTTCAGTTGAGAGGACAGAGTTGAGAATCTGGGGAGAAAAGGACAGCTAGAGTTTGTAGAACATAATAATAGGAGAGAGCTGCTCAGAGAGAGACCTGGAGATCTGCACAAGTTTCCCCATGAATTTTCCCAGAGTAATGGTCAGTCCATGCATGTGAGAAAATGACCCAAAGTTAGGTAGAGAAAAATCTGAGATAACTAAAAGGAAGAGTACCTGACATTAACACTGGTCTGGGAATAGTACCTGCTCCCACCAGACTGGAAATCTTCATGATTCCCAGGACAGTGGGTTCTCAGAAGTTTCTTGACTCAGCAGTGGACAATAATTAGCCCTAGATCAAATGCTGCCCAAGTATCACCTCACAAGTCTTGAAGCAAAACCTGAAAAGATCAAACTGTTCCTGTATAACTCAACCATGTATTAGACAAAACTCAAAAATATTTATAGGAATACAACAACATTCCCCATCCACTAAGGCAAAATCTATAATACGTGACATCCGTTCAAGGTTACCAGCCATCTTTGAAAAGAAATAAAAATGAAACCCATAATCTGGATAAAAATCAACAAACTGAACCAAATTCAAAACTGACAAAATTGACACAGATATTAGAATTAGCAGAGGACATTAACAATTATGACTCTATTCTATATGTTCAAAAAAATTAAATAGAAATGTAGAAGATAGAGGAACCAAATTGAACTTTTAGAAATGGCAACTACAGTGTCTTAAGAATGCACTGGATAAGATTCAAAAACAGATTAGATATTATAGAAGAAAAGATAGCGAACATGAAGATATAGCAATAGTAGTTATCCAAAATGAAACAAACACAGAGAGATAAATAAGAGTATCAGTGAGCTGTGGGGCAACTTCAAGTGGCCTAATATCCATTTAAATGGAATTTCCCAAGGAGAGTAGAGGTAGGAGGGTGGGAAGACAGAAAACCCATTTGAAAAATAAATCCATTTTAGGTTCAAGAAGACCAAGGACGTTCAAGCAGAGGAAACATGAAGAAAACACCAAGGAACATCATAATCAAACAGCTCAAAGCCAGTGGTAAAGTGAAAATTTTCAAAACAACAAGAAGGAAAAAAAAAGCACACAAAGTATGAACAAAAATAAAGCAAAAACAAATTTCTTCTTGGAAACAATGCAAGTGAAAAGACAACAGAGTAACATATTTGAAGTACTAGGAAGAAAAAAAAACAAAACCCAAAAACTCTCCACCTAGAATTCTATACTAGTGAAATTAGTGTTCCAAAACTAAGATGGGGTAGCTGGGTGGCTCAGTCGGTTAATTGCCTGACTCTTGATTTCCACTCAGGTCATGATCTCAGGGTGCTGAGATCGAGCCCTTTGTGGGGGGTTCACACAGAGCTCCACACAGGGTCTGCTTAAGATTTTCTACATCTCCCTCTACCCCTCCCCATGGGGCTCACGCACACTCAAAACAAAATATAAAAGCAAAGGTGAAGAAAGACTTTCAGAATTTGAAAGAAGTTATCAACAGCAGACCTGCACTGTAAGAAGTGTTAGAGGAAGTCATGTCCTTCAGACAGAAGGGGATGATACCAGGTGGAAATACGGATTTACACCAAGAATACAAAACTGCAAAAATGGTAACTACATGGGTAACTGTATGATTTTTATTATTATTAAATCTCACCAAAAGGCAATTTACTATTCAAATAATGAATACATGTAGCATGTCTATAACATATAAAAGTAAAATGCAACATGGATAAACCTTGAAACATTATGCTAAATGAAAAAAATAAGTATGAAAGACCACATTCTGTGTGATTCGTTTATATGAATAAGCATGTTTGGAATAAGCATATCCATAGCAGGAAAACAACCCAATTAAATAATGGGAAAAGTACCCAAGTAGACGTTTCTCAAAAGAAGACATACAGATGGCCAGGAGGTATATGAAAATGTGCTCAACATCTCTAGTCAGTGAGATGCAAGTCAAACCACAATGAGATATTACCTCATACCTCTTAGGATAGCTATTATCAAAAAGACAAGATAACAAATGTTGGTGAACGTGTTGAGAAAAGGGAACCTTTGCACGCTGTTGGTGGGAATGTAAGTCAGTATAGCCATCATGAAGGTGTATGGAGGTTCCTAAAAAGCTAAAAATGGAACTACCGGTTGACCCAGAAATCTCAGTTCCTAGGTATATTTCTAAAGGATAGAAATCAGTATCTGAAAACATAACTGCACACCCATGTTCACTGCAGCACTATTTATAATAGCCAAGATACAGGTATGACTCAAGTCTATCAATGGATGAATGGTTAAAGAAAGGCACACACATTCACACACACACACACACACACACACACACACAGAAGAATATTATTTAGCTGGAAAAAGAAGGAAATGCTATTATCTGAGACAACGTGGATGTATCTGGAGGACATTCTGCTAAGAGAAATAAGCTAGGCAAAGAAAGAACTGCATGATATCACTTAGACATAGAATTCACTGAAGTTGAACTCATGGAAGCTGAGAGTAGGATGGTGATTTACAGGGGTTGGAGGTGGAGGAAATGGAGAGATGATGGTCAAAGAGTATAAAGTTTCAATTATACAGGGTGACTATGTACAGTATGGTGACTATAGTTAGTAATACTATATTGTATACTTGAAATAGATATGATTTTTATTTATCAATTATAACTCAATAAACCTGGGAAAAGAGAACAAATGTGTAGAGTAATAAGTAGATTAATGGTTGCCTGAAGCTGGGAGTTTGGGAGAGTGGGAAATGACTGCTGATGGGTGTGATTTTGGGGCGGCATTGATGAAATGCTCTAAAATGTATTATGATGCTGATGGCACAAATCAAATATACTAAAAGCCATTGAATTATATACTTTAAATGGGTAAATTATGTGGTGAATTATATCTCAATTAAAGCTATTATAAAAATCACTTGAGGGGCGCCTGGGTTACTCAGTCAGTTAAGCTTCCAACTCCTGATTGTGGCTCAGGTCATTGAGCCCTACTTTGGGCTCTACTCTGGGTGGGTAGCCTGCTTGGGATTCTTTCTCTCCCTCTGCCTCTGCCTCTCTGTCCCTCTCTCTACCTGTAATTAAAACATTTTTTTGAAAAAAAAAAAGACAACAAATATGAAAAAAAAAAGTAAAATGTATAACAACATAAGCACAAAGGGAAGTATTGGGCAGTGTGGTCATCATCAAAGACTTGGCAAGAGCATTAACAGTAGTGATAGAAGCAGAGACTTATTTGCAATGAAGATCGAATGGATAGCTAAATATTTGTCTTTTTGTCTCTCTTAGATTGGAAATATGCATGTGTTCTTTGAAATGTTTATGCCCTTTTCCTATTTATTAGCACTTTTTTGTTTTCTTATTAATTTATGTAAGCCTTATATAAAAGGGACTAAAACTTTGTCATTTTTCTTTGACAGATTTGATTGATATATTTAGTTCAGTGACTGTTTGGAATAGGATTTCTGAATTACGATCAAATCAATCAAATGTTAATACTTTAAGTCCATTCCAATTCAAATATATTAAATCCAGAAGACCCAAAGTAGATGAAAAGAGCTAATTTTAATTCATCCTTGGAAGGAAACCAGTTTAGGTCAGGTAGTATTTAATTATAAATGGAGATTAGGAGAAGGGGCATCATTTCTTTATATCTTGCTTTAGGTTTAAATTTAAATTATTTAAAGTGAGATATTGGTGCACCTAAGTTGGAATTGCTAGTTCATGTTTGTTAAAGAATTAAAGTATCTTGAGCTGATTTCATACTGAATATTTTCCACTACCTAATACTAATTTCTTTTAACATTTTTTTTTTTTTTTTGGTGTTCCAAGATTTCATTGTTTATGAACCATACCCAGTGCTCCATGCAATACCTGCCCTCCTTAATACCCACCACCAGGCTCACCTTCTCACCTCTCTCCCCTTCAGAACCCTCAGTTTGTTTATCAGAGTTCACAGTCTCTCATGGTTTGTCTCCCCCTCCAATTTCCCCCAACTCACTTCTCCTCTACTTCTCCCAATGTCCTCCGTGTTATTGCTTATGCTCCACAAGTAAGTGAAACCATATAATTGACTCTCACTGCTTGACTTATTTCACTCAACATAATCTCCTCCAGTCCCATCCATGTTGATAAAAAAGTTGGGTATTCATCCTTTCTGATGGAGGCATAATACTCCATTGTATAAGTGGACCATATATATCATTATTATCCATTCATCTGTTGAAGGGCATGTTGGCTCTTTCCATAGTTTGGCAACTGTGGTCATTGCTGTTATGAACATTGGGGTACAAATGGCACTTCTTTTCACTATATCTGTTCTTTGGGGTAAGTACCCAGTAGTGCAATTGCAGGGTCATAGGGAAGCTCTATTTTTAATTTTTTAAGGAATCTCCACACTGTTTTCCAAAGTGGCTGCACCAGCTTGCATTCCCACCAACAGTGTAAGAGGGTTCCCCTTTCTCCACATCCTCTCCAACATAATACTACTAATTTTTAAATGGAGACCATTCTCAGTAGGCACTCAAAGGGCATTAATTAAGGATACAAGACATCACTTACTAATTAAGAGAACATAAGTGGCTTCAATAGTAATTACATACATGAATTATATATTATTTTAAAATATTATTTAATATACAAAGTTGTGTCTAATAGAATTTATTTTATTTCAGATATAGATTTGATTTCTAACTCTTTTTAAAAACTTTTCATTATACCAACAGTATTTGTACATATCATTAAAAATCCTCAAACGTGATTTTTAGTAAGTATATATATTAAGCTCTATGCAGACTCTGTAGGTATAGGTATACTCTATTGTAGATAGACTGTAATTTAACATTTCTCTTTCTGCCAGGTATTTTCCAGCTTTTTAATGTGGCAAATAACATTATAGTTTCTCTTAGTGGAGATTTCTTAAAGAATCTCCTTTTATTTATTTATTTATTTATTTATTTTTAAAGTTCTTTCTTTTTTTTTTTAAAGATTTTATTTATTTATTTGACAGACAGAGATCACAATTTGGCAGAGAGGCAGTAGAGAGAGAGAGAGGAGAAAGCAGGCTCCCTGCTAAACAGAGAGCCCGATGCGAGGCTTGATCCAATGCGAGGCTTGATCCTATGCGAGGCTTGATCCCAGGACCCTGGGATCATGACCTGAGCCGAAGGCAGAGGCTTTAACCCACTGAGCCACCCAGGCACCCCTCTCCTTTTATTTTAAAGATTGCACATAAAGCTTTAAGAAAATAAATAAATCCTTTAAATTTAGCCTTTCCTAGATTCACCTTCTGAGTTCACAGCACCTTGCAGTCTTCTATGAATATACTCAAAACACTTTATTTTTACTTTATCCTGTCTGTTGCCTCCAGTGGTCTGCAGCTTCTTTGTTGTAGGGACCATGTCTGTCTCATGTTGGCAGTGTCTATGTTGCATAATAAAACCCAAAATTTTGTCCTGAGAACATGTGAAGAGCAGATAACAATAAGTAATTCATTTGTTTTCTTGTCAGAACTTGTTGCTGACTTTATATTACCACAGATTTCAAGGTTCAGTTCAAAGTGTTTCACTGCTGTTTCAGCAAGTGAAGTGCATGATTAAACATTTCAGTGAAAGTGGGGAAAACACTGACTTCCCATTTTGGAGAAGTTAATGATTATATGGCTTAAAATATGTGTAACTGCTGACAGGTACTGAATGGTGTTCTCTTTGTCCTCTGCAATAGATTGAACACAAAGAAGAAAACAGAATTCTATTTGACTTGGCAGCATTAAAATCCTTCTATTCTCCAGTGGAAGTTTCTCGCTGCTTTTTGGTATTATTATTTTGCTAAGAAAAATATTCCATTAACAATTGTTTTTTTGCAAATTTTTACTAGTAAAGTTTCCTTGGTTTACAGGAGGATATATTAAATATATCCTCACTTAAGAGGGTTTTAGTGACCATTTTGATGGGAGAGGGCAAATATATTAATATTTACTTAATATCATATCCTTATGTACCATGAATGACAATGGCATTAGAGTCTATAGAAGTTCATGGATACAATATAAATAGGGGGAAGGACAGTGCATCTTAAATTTTAGAGAAAATAGTTCTTAGTACTTAAGAAAAGTTAGTATCTAAACTATTGTAATACTACTGTATTCTAGACCTAGATACAGAGAGTGATGTGAGCAGAGATATGGATGTAGGAATATACATAGACTCAATAAACTACACATAGGTGAGGGGTGCCTGGGTGGCTCAGTAGGTTAAGCACCCCACTCTTGATCTCAGCTCAGGTCTTGATATCAGAATTGTGAGTTCGAGCCTTGTGTTGGGCTCCTCGCTGGGTGTGGAGCCTACTTAAAATACAACAGCAATAAAAAAACATACACATAGGTGAGGTGAGTTGTGTTAGAGTGGTTGGTGGATATAAGACTGAATAGTAAGGTGATAGTTTTTAATTGGTGTTATATATGTAATGGGGAGCCATTAAACCTTTGTGTGTGTGCGTGTGTGAGTGCACATGCACACGTACATTTATATGTGTGTATGGACTGTCATATGAGAAAGAGATGAAAGCACAGACTTGAGGTGAATGGTTTATCTAGGAGAGTAATATTATATTATAGTCCAAGCATTCTGTGTAAGGATCTGCAGTAGGTTGGAGAAATAAAAAATATTAAAGACAGGCCAAATGTGACTAACATTGACTGGCATTATGTGGGTTTAAGGAACAAAAGAAGTAGTATAGATTGACACTGTATAAAGGCCATTTTACTAGAGAAGTGGTTGTATTGACAGGAGTCAAATGGAGTTAAAAAGTTGAGGGGGTAGACAGTACATTGTTTTTTTGGTATTAAGAAATTGAGATAATGAGAGAACATGTAAGTGGGTTATTTGGCATCCAGTGAAGTGGATGACTGTAGATCAAGGCAGAGATCTCAGGGTTTAGAATATAGATATAAAGCTCAGATGTAGAAAAGTAATCATTAGTAGAAGGCATATAGTAGCGGTCCAAGATCCTTTCATTATGGTCAAGAGGGGATGTGGAAATTACAAAAATAAAAATAGTGAATAGAAAGAGTGATCCTAATGCCATGAGGCCAGGACCAAACCAGATGAGTTTCTGGATAAAGGAGTGAAATAACAATATTGAATACTGTGCAGAAGTCATGGAGAGTTGAGAATTAAACTAAGACTTAAATAATACAAGTGTTTTCACATGTATCACACGTTTTATTTTCTTGATTATAGTCCAACTTCCTAACTTACCATATACTCTTTGTTCCATCTTATCCTTCTTAAAAGAGAGAATATCTTATGATAATCCTTCATACAAATGAGTTAAAAAATTTCATAGATCATTAAAAAATCATTTTAGTTCTTGTTTCTGATATAAATCACTTGGTAGTGCATATTTGTTTCCTTTTTGCTTTTACCAATATAAAGGGCAACGAGTCAATCCTTGATTTATTACATTTTTGTGAACCTGAAAATCATGGTACCTGCTCTGTTTACTTAATTTTTAAAAAAAATTAAATTTCAATTGGGCAAGATCCTACTTCCTTATTTCTTCTTAAGTTTTGTTTTCCAACTTTTCTATTTGCTGGTCACTATTGCTTTACCTTTGGCATGCTGGTATACACTTAAACCTCTCTTGAACTAAAATGACCCTTGGTCTTGTAAACACAGATCTTTTGAAAACCAGTGTTTCTTATCCACAAAAAGTTAATGGATTAAAGGTAAATCATAGTAGTTTTCATATTATTGAAAAAGACTCTCTAAGACTGATTTTTCTTTGAGACAATTTCTGTAAAGCAAGTTTTAGGATAAAATAATTATTCTTGAATAAAAAATGCATGAATTCCAGAATATGAACTGTCATATTTACCCAGTGAACTTTTGCATTTTTTATGGTAATATAATAATCCTTATCAATTTTCTCCCTTCATAATATTATCTTGGATTTCTGTATATTGATTCATATATCTCCATATATATACACACGTATATATACGGATGTGTGTGTGTGTGTATGTATATATATATATATTTTCAGTTCTTGCCAACATAAGATGCTATTTTAGCATGAATTTTCATAGTTATGCCTTTTCCAAATATTGGTTTTCATTTAGATATGTAATGCATGGATATTTTATAACATTGTATTAAATAGTTTATGATTACAGAAGTGAAATTTTTAAAGAAAATTGCTGTATTACAGGTTTTTATCTTTTTTTTCTATTTTTGATATCACTTGGTGTTTGGATATGATACTTGATTTTCAATTTTGTAAAGAAAATATATGAAGAGTATATAAATTAGTATCTAAGTTATTAGTGTTTTGCTACTCTTATGACTTAAAGAATCAAGGAGGATACATAATGGCTATTGTTAATTTCTCTTTTTCTTTGTTTTTATTTTATTTTTTATTTTTATTTTTCCTTTGTTTTTATTTTATTTTTAAAATTTAAGTAATGCCATATCATACTGCTTTTGTTTTTTGAAATTTCTTCTTTTTTCTTGATTGAAGTATAGTTGACATATACTGTTACATTAGTTTCAGGTCTACAGCATATGATTCTCTGAATCTATATGTTATGCTATGCTCACCACAAGTGTAGCTCCCATCAGCACTATTATAATACCATTGACTGTATTTCCTGTGCTGTACCTTTTCATTCCTGTGACTTAAATTGTTCATAACTGAGAGCTTGTGTCTTCCACTCTCCTTCGTCCATTTTGCCTGTCCTTCCCGTGCCCCACCAAAGTTTCTTCTTGATAAAATAAAGGTATAAACTCAATGTGGTACTGTTTATAATCTTAAGATAAGGCTATCTTGTAAGTTAATGCCCAGTATTTATAGCATTTGCACAGATCTGCAGAAAGTAGAAATTTTTCCATGATGGTTATGGACTAAGTATCTGTGTCTGCCTTAAATTTTGTGTTGGGGTACCTGGGTGGCTCAGTACATTAAGCATCTGCCTTTGGCTCAGGTGATGATCCCAGGCTCTTGGGATTGGGCCCTGCATAGGGCTACCTGTTCAGTGGGGAGCCTGCTTCCCCCTTTTCCTCTGCTGCTCCCCCTGCTTGTACTCTTTCTCTGCCAAATAAATAAAATCTTAATAAATAAAATAAATAATAATAAAAAATAATAAGTAAAATAAATCTTAAGAAAATAAAAATTTTGTGTGTTGAAGCCCTAACATTCAATCCATATTATTTGGAGATTGGGCCTTTGGGATGTAATTAGGTTAGATGGGGCCCTGAGGGTGGGGCCCTCACACTGGGATTAGTGCCTTTTTAAGAAGAGACTCGAGAGAGCTCTCTGTCTCTCTGTGCCCTGTGTGGACAAAGAGAGTAGGTGACTTTTTGCAAACCAGGGAGAAGTGGTCTCTTACTAGTAACTGAATAGGTCAGCACCTTCTTGGAACTCCCAGCCTCCAGAACTGTCAAAAAGAAATGTCTGTTGTTCAAGTTACTCAGTCTAGAAATCCCTTTATTTTTTTTCTTTTGAGAGAGGGAATGCACACACCAGCAGGGTGGGAGTGGGGTTGGAACAAGGGACAGCAGGAGAGGAAGAGAGAGATAGAGAATCTTAAGCAGGGTCCATGCCCAGTGCAGAGCTCCATCTCAATGACAAAGATCGGGACCTGAGCCAAAATCAAGAGTCTGACACTTAACTATCTGAGCCACCCAGGCGCCCCTCTGTGACATTCTTTTATAGCAGCCCAAGCTGACTAATACAGCGTCTAAGTCAGAATCAGTCACCACTCTGGCATGCTCTGTTTTTTATTAGGAATTGTCAGATTAATATCAGATGTGTAAGTAATTGTTCCTGTGTTTGAGTTCTCAGTCTTTTCTGAAAGACAATAAAAAGGCATATATTATACATAGAGAACACTGAGGTGCATGGTGTATGGTGTGTATTTTATAAGCAAAGGAGAGTCACATACTGGGCCTTGAAATGCAAGCAACAACTTCATGTAGCTGACCTTCCCTCATTTAGTTAAAGAGTGACATGATGAATGGGAGGTTTTAAGATGCATAAACTATTTTATTTGTGTTAACTATTTGTTCAGTAGAAATGAATCAGATTCCCTAGGCAAAAGGACTAGCATTCTGAAGAGGCTCATTCATTTCCAGTTGATGAGGTTTTTGATGTTTTATAAATTCATCACTTTTGGTCTGACCTTTCTCTGGAAGGAATTGTAATGTGAATTCACCTAAACATGTTTAGACCAAAGATCCATGAGTTATATACTGTCATATGTATTATAAAATGATACCTGCATTTCTATTTATGTGTAGTGGATTTTAAAAATCTTTATTTGAATTTCATGACCCTTCCCCACTGCCATTTTAATTTGTGAAGAGTATATTGCATTTTCAGGCAGTCTCCCTTTGAAATTGTAGGCTTAGGCACAGATAAGTTCAGGACCAATGATTTGGTTTCACCTGGATACAGCTCTTTTTTTTTCTTACAATTTCATTTATAGTTAACTTTTCACCTGTTTCCTTTATCTTTTTCTATACTCCTGTAGTTAAAGAAAATGATTCCCTTGTATATACTCAAAAACGGCAGTATAAGAATATGAATAAACTTTGGGTGAATGGAACCTAAAAATCTAGTTCTGTCACATACTGAAAACAGGAATTAAGCATTCACAGCATACACCTTCTAGACATTTTTATGTATCATCTTATTTATTTTTTAATTTAAATTCAATTAGCCAGCACATAGTACATCATTAGATTTTGGTGTAGTGTTCAATGATTCATTAGTTGCATATAACACCCAGTTCTCATCAGCTCACATGCCCTCCTTAGTGCCCATCACCCAGCTACCCCATCCCCCTGTGTATCATTTTATTTAATCCTCAAAAGAACCCTCTGAGAAGGAAGGTACATTCCTAATCAGCATTTTATTGTTGAAGAAGTACAGGGATTGAGAGTTTAAATACCCAGCAAAAATAGTAGAGCTAAAACCTAAACCCAAATTTAAGTTCAGACGTTATGCATATTGCTTAGTGAATACTTAATAAAATGGAAGTTTTAAGATTTAGAACTGTCATAAACTCCTTCATTGATTATTTATTGACTGCAGTGACAAACATTTGCATAAAGGGAAAATTGGCCTTTGTGTAGAGCTAGTAAATGAAAAAAAAAAAAAAGAAAAAGAAAAAAAGTTACTTCAAAAGGTACTTCAACCTAAGGGAAAAGAAGTCTAGAGGTTGGCCAAAGAATAGAAGTGCATTAAATGATAATAATAGGAAAATCTGAGAGTTCCTGACGAGGACTGATTAGCATGGATTTCCAAGGTTTTCAGACTTCAGACCAATTTATATCTTGAGGATGCAAAATGAAGCTGCGTTCTCTCTACTTCTGCTTGCAACCCAGTAGGAGAGTGAATCATTATTAGGTCTGAGTTTATCCAAGAACCAAAGGTGCCTTTATGAATTCCTAAAGATACTTAAACTCATACTACACTTTGACTAATGATGGACATGAGAAAGGGTGGGATAATTGGTCAAGATCAGGGCTTATAAGCAAGAGGCTGTTAATTGATCAACATTCGTTAGATTGTTGCCTGGATGAAGGAACAAATACTGAACGAAACTATCAGTCAATAGATAATTCCATTTTCCTTTTAGTTAAGAATATTTATTGAGAAAAAAGTGGTAGCACAATAAAATGTTTTATTGAAATGAAGATATTTATGTCCAGTTATGAAAAAAAATGAGAAAAACATGGTTTTCATTCTTTTTTTTTAAATTTTTATCTGATGGAATGGGAAGTAGGAGACAACTTACGGAAGACTCAGAAAAAGCCATCAAAGACAAAATTTAAGCATAATCTAAATAAGCTAAAATCTAATTTACCAAGTTCAGCCTCTAAATCTAAAATGTCAGTATGTGTGTACATGTTAATGGCTCAGAATTACAGTGATGGCCAGGATTGAAGAGGAAACATTTGTTTATAATTTAAAATGCATAGGGTGAGGAAAGCTTAATGATGCATTATGCTTAGATAACTGATATTGTGATATAAAACAAAGCCACATTTTTAGAAGGAGGACATTTTGGCCAACTGGCTTCCTGCGGTTGGAATTCAAGCTCTCAATACTGCAGTTCCAGTATTTTTAGTCTAATTCTTAATGCTTTTATTTGTGAAGTGAGGCCTCCTCTTTGTGCCCTTTATGCGAATAAAGAAAGACTCTCCTCAGATGCAGAATTTTAGCTTGTATGTTGTGGTATTCTTCCCAACACTTCCCAGAATAGTGTTGATGGACAACACAGTGACAACACATAAACCTGATTTGCTCTCACTTATAAATCTGTGTCTGGATCATATTCTATCATTTCTTAAACTAAATGGTATAGGGAAAATTTCTCAGATTCTGGTTTTTGTTTTTTGTTTGTTTGTTTTGCTTCTAGAATCACCAGTACATTTTTATTGTGTTACTGAAGATGATTTGGAAAGCCAAAGGCCAAATTCTTTGTAGAGGAGAAAATCCCCTCTATCAGTAATAAGCCTTATATCTGAAAGGGTTAACAGGCCTTTTAAAGTGCTGAATTTATCGGGAGAGGGGACTCTGTGGCCCTGGTAGGGCTTTGGTCATTTCTTAGGAAGAATACAATTCAGAACTCTCCTATATTACTCTGCCAGCTATTTAGTTATTAATGATATTGACTTTTAATTTTAAAATGTCTTGCTTTGGAAATTGTTTTTAACAGCCCTCATCCACTTATATTTTGAATTTTTATGTTAAATCACTTTTCATTTGGGATGTTAAGTCAAATTCTTGGTAACTATTCTCCACAATCCAATTTATTTTTACCCAAGATCCATTGAATTCAACTCACTGCCTTTTCGTAAAAGGTTAACCCAATATTTCATGTTATGTTATACTTTCTACTTATGCTATGTAAAAGAAAAGTTACTGTGATAAGCAGCCAATAACTTGCATTCAGAATGTTTATTCTCAAAAATTACATTACTAGGCTGACATAGATAAACATAATCATTTATCACAATATGGATTGTGAAGTAAAAGCTAAAATAAATGGAACCATCTTGCCTGTTACCCAGTTTTTTTTTCCTTTAAATGTTTGTCACAATATCTACCTTTAAAAAATGTCATCTTTGTATTCATCAGCTTGAATTAATATATGAGATTAGTAATGGTTCAAGGTTAAATAATGGCAAAAAACACATTTACTTTATAATAAAAAAGTATTTTCAACTTTTTTGTATAAAATGATGTTATATTTTCTAATATTGGCTCTTATTAATATGTTGTTTTGTCATTATTTTATCATAAGGAATGAGCTATTTAAGACAATAAAACTAATAGCTCTATTTGATGTTTGTTGTCCAGAAAACCTAGACATCTAAATTGGTGGATTTTGAAGAAATCTCATGTCTGTCATATATAGGAATTGCTAAAAAGAATCTTCATTTATATTGGGCTAATAAATTAAGTCCCAGTGATGTTTATTAGAGTGAATATAGTATACAGTGAAATCTGCGGAACGTACAATTTAGTGACTATTTATTTGATAACAGCTTTATTGAGGTATAATTCACATACTATACGATTCATTCACACAAAGTATAGAATTCAAAAGCTGTTTGTCTATTCTTAGAGTTTCCATTTCCCCCTAGTTCTCCCATCCCTGGCAAGCACGGTCTGTTTTCTGTTTCTGTATATTTACCTACTCTGGACTTTATATATAAATGAAATCATACACTATGTGCTATTTTATAACTGGGTTCTCTCAGCTTAATGTTAACTGTGTTCATCTATGTTGTTTGTGAATTTCCCAAATTTCTTTCTGTTATTGATATTTGATTCCATTCTATTATGGTTGGAGAACTACTTTGTATGGTTTTAAACATTTATTGAGGCTTGTTTTATAGCTTAGGTTATGGTCCAACCTAGAGAATGTTTTGTGTATACCTGAGAAAAATGTGCATTCTGCTGTTGTTGGGTAGAGTATACTACATAGACAAAGTTTTTTGTGTGTGTGTTAAATTTGACACCTGCCCCCTCTGGAGTGAGTTTCTGTTGTCTTCTTCTTTTCTTGTGTGGATCACATAATCCTGTTTCTTTGAATGTCTTGTAGGTTTTTTTTTATCGAAAAGTAAACATTTTAGATAAAACATTATATTCTGGATATTAACCACCTCCTCTCAAAGATGGGCCTTATTGGTGTTTGCCTATTTGTTTAGTGACATGATGGACTATTTTTGGGAAGTCTCTTTCTCCTAAGGTGTGAGCTTCTGATTGTACTTGCATAGGATGAAGTCTTGAGCTTGTGCACAATTACTCTGGGATGCTAGTAGTTTTATCAGGGCTCTATATGCCTTTTCTCCTTTTGTTGTTGTTTTGTTTTTGCTGTTCAACTGCTCACCTCTATTGGTATCACACCCAGCTCTTGGTTTTCATTGATTGTTGGCTGATTGTTCTATTATTTTTGACAGTGCTCTGGGGTATAAATTTTTCCACATGTAAGTCAATTAAATTTGGGCCCCTTGCAGGGATAGTTTTTGAAGTGAGTCTTTGAGGTTTCTTGTGACCTTAGGGGAGCTGTTCTTAACCATTTCTTTCCATGGTTCTCTCTGGTAAACTATCTGCCTTATGATTTAGTTGATTGCTCCCATGAAGCTATCACCCTCCTCTTGTTTGCCATCAAACTTTTTATTGTTTTGGGAGTACCCATAGGCTTGAACTTTCCTACATACTGATTCTAATAAAGTCAGTTCCTTATGGCATGCTTCTTATGCTGTGAAAGGTCTCTAAGCCACAGCTACTGAGCTAAGGGTGGTTTAGTGGCCTGTTTCTTTCAGATTGACACTCTTGCTGTATGTGCACAGTATGAGTATGGGCAGTAGCTTCTGATCTCTGTTTGCTTCTCCTGGTATATTAATTCCAAATAGTGAGCAAGTTGAGATGAGGGTGATCAGGACCTCCAGGTTATTGGCATGCTGTTCCTCAGGTAGAGCCTCTGTTCTATGAATGGGAACTGGATGAAGCAAAGGAGCTCCTGACATCTCAGCTGCACTTTGTGGACTTTAGTTGCTGCATAGTGGATGGGGAGAAGGGTGTGAGTGGGAAGAGTGGGGTGGGGGTGAGAAATACTAATAGTTTGCCCTTCTCTGAGACATACCACAGCCTCAATTGGAAGCAAGGGCAGATGGACCCTTGTGTTCTTGGCTGCACTCTCTTGAGGTGGAATTTCTGTCATGCTGAGAGGAGAGCATGGGGGGTGGGGTGGACAGGCCATCCCTCAGATGCCAGAGACCTTCACTATTACCAAGTTTTAGTGGATTTTTCTTGAAATAACTGTTTCTTCAATTGCTATTTGACTTTAGCATGATTTCTGGAGATTTTAAAGGGCTCTTATTTTTGCTAATTTTTATCAGTATGTTTGTTTTGCTGGGGAATTGATCTGCAGAGGTCTTCATACCACCCCATTCTAGAAGACCTCTAGTGGTTTTCTTTTAAATGCTTGCTTAAGACAGGAATTTGAGGGGCACCTGGGTGGCTCAGTGGGTTAAAGCCTCTGCCTTCGGCTCAAGTCATGATCCCAGGGTCCTGGGATCGAGCCCCGCATTGGGTTCTCTCCTCAGAAGGGATCCTGCTTCCTCTTCTCTCTCTGCCTGCTTCTCTGCCTACTTGTGATCTCTGTCTGTCAAATAAATAAATAAAATCTTAAAAGAAAAAGACAGGACTTTGAAATTAATTCTTTATTGAGTTATTCAGGTGCCATTTAATGTATTTGCACATGTGGTTAAAAAGGTTTTCTCTTTTACTTTTATGCCTCACAAAGTCACAGTAAAATATAGACTTTATTTTTGGATGAATTTGAATATAAGCTTAAGAATGAGAAGAATTTATGTTTTAAGTCAGTACCTTCTGCATATTAATTATGAAATCTCAAGTGGGTAACCTAAACACCTTGAATTTATTTGCTCATCCAAAATTTTGAGATAGTAGCTATTATTAAGTTAAATTAGGTACTGCATGTGAAAGCAATTCGTAAATTCTAAAAACTTAAAATGGAGAGTACTGTTATTACATGTTTAAATAAAACCTCCATCTTTTCTGATCTCATTCTCATATAAATTCTATGAATAAAATTTATCTTAAGGAGTCTTTAGTATAGTTTGTGTGATTTTTAAATTTTTCATATTATGATCAATATTCTTATAAAATCAAGTATATTGCCTAGTAAATGATTACTTTAGATAAGCTTATTGTGAAACTATAATAGCAGAAGGAGAAAACATTTTTAGTATGTCTTTGGCGTGTGTGGGGAAATTCTTAAATTTTTATTTTTTTTAAATGCTGCCAATATATATCATCATACATTGTTTTTGCTGTCTTCAGAGTATCCTGGCTTTAAATCCTCGAACACAAACTCATGCAACGCTGCGTTCCACTTCTGCCAAGAAAGTAGACAAGAAACATTGGAAAAGAAATACTGATAAAAACTGCACTGTAAGTACAACTGATAGATGATTTCATACTGAAAATGATCTCATCTTACATATTGTAGGACAAGATTCTACATATCTTTGAAATACAATTAAATATGTGTAAAGTACAGCTATATTTTTTTCATATTTTAAATATTTTATATTTGGAAAATCTCAAAAATGTCTTTTATTCCTTAAAAATCTATTGAAACATTTAAAAAATTATATGGATTTAGTGCGGTGCCAAAATTTATTTTCTTAAAACTCTATAAAATTTATCTTTAAATTGTTTTGTAAAATCAAAAACACAAGAAACAAAGAGTTGGCAAGAATGTGGAGAAAAAGGAACCCTCTTGCACTGTTGGTAGGAGTGCAAACTAGTACAGGCAGTGTGAAGATTATGGGTGAGTTTTGCTTTCTACCATGTGGTCTCTGAAAGGAGACTAGTGTGATCCAAATTAGATCATTAGATCAAGTAATAGACTGACTCTATGGCATGATTTTTTTTTTAAAGATGTTATTTATTTATTTGACAGACAGAGATCACAAGTAGGCAGAGAGGCAGGCAGAGAAGAAGGGAAGCAAGTTCCCTGCTGAGCAGAGAGCCCGATGTGGGGCTCCATCCCAGGACCCTGGGATCATGACCTGAGCTGAAGGCAGAGGCATAACCCACTGAGCCACCCAGGCACCCCTCTAGGGATGATCTTATATTATGATGTGACTAAGGAAATCATGTAAATTTTAAATTTAGAAAGCCCTCAAAGATTATTAAGTCTAAATCATTTTAAAGGTATGAGAACTCTGATCCAGAAAAATTATATGACTTCTTCTCTAAGGTCACATTTATATATTATTAAGCTATGTATGGTAAGGTTTTATTGAGAAACCTTTATTGAGAAAGAATAAGTTTTTATTGAGAAAGAGAGGCTTTCTTTATTATCATTTTTATTACTTTTATTTTATGAAAATTAGTATTTTGTTCTAAAATGTTAAGCTGTAAACTGTCTCATTTTACCATATATGTGTACACATAAATAATATATGATATTACATATAAATATGTTATTTTTTATTTTTGTAAATAAATATAAATGTAAAAATAAAATTATATAAAAATGTAAAAGTATTTCATTTTTTTATCTTATGTTATTTATATGATATATAAATATAAACTTTATATATATGTATATAAATTAATGGCAAAGATGCAGTGAGATGGGTTTTCTCCATTGAGTATATATTGGCACAAATTCTGAGAAAAGCAGTTTGACAGTATCTTTGACAATATTCATTAACACCTGTGTTAGTTCGCTAGGGCTGCTGTAACAAAGTACCATTAATTGGTGGCCTGAAGAACAGAAATTATCAATATTCTGGAGGCTAGAAATCTGAGAGGGTTGTTTTCTTCTGGGGCTTTTCTGCTGCTTTTTCCTTGTGTCTTCATTTGGTCTTTTTCTCTGTATGTCCCTATGTCCAAATTTCCTCTATTAATGACACTAATCATATTAGATTAGGGTCCTGCCTAATGACCTCATTTTAATTCAATTACCTCTGTAAAGACTGTCTCCAAATACACTTACATTGTGAGGTACTGGAGGTTAGGACTCCAACATATGAATTTGTGGGGGACATAATTACGTCCATAACAGTATCTTTAAATTATCACTTACAACCCAATAATTCATCTTCTAGTAAACTATCCTAAACAAATAATTAGGAATGTAGGTAAAGAAATAAGTGGAAAGAAACTTATCCCTACGTTATTTATTTGGTAGAGAAAAATGTGGGAGAAAACCCACTGAATTGCATCCATTGAGTTGTGGTTAAATAAATTAGGGCAGATCCATTCAGTGGAAAATTGTGCAATTGTGGAAATTTTTTTAAAATAATAATATGGAAAAATACAATCTATATTACAAGGAAAAGGCATGAACATTATATTTAAGAATGATTGTGTGCAGTTACACACACACACACACACACACAAAGACACATAGAAAAAGAAAATTTAATGGAATGTTAATAGTGATTAGCTTTGTTTTGTTAGTACTTCTGTTTGCTTCAAGTTTTCAGTGATAAGCAAGTATGAGTGGAAAATCATCTAATCATCTCAATTTATAAGATCAGATTTATTGCTCTGAATTTATACCATTTTAAAAATTCTATTTGACACACTTGTATTAAAAAGGAGTAGTGAAATTCATACCCAAAGTAGAACGATAGAGCTAGGGTTAAAAGTTATTCTCAGTGCAGTTAAAGAATGTCATTCCTTTCCTTTTCATTAGTATGCTTTTTTTGTTTGCATGAAGAATTGATTAAAAGTATAACCAAAAGATATGATTTATTTTTTAATTTGTAAATTTTCATACTTGTGTTTTATAATCACTCATCAAAATTAAAAAACCTTATGTGTATATAAAGCAAGCATAAGACTTTGAAAGGTAGAGAGAAGGCCACCTAGCTAGAGAAATGCAACCTAAAGAATGAAACAGTAGTGAGTTCCCTGGGTTCCTTTTTTCTGCATTTATCCCAGTCTTGGTGAGGAGTGCTCAGCTGGGTCAGTCAGTAGAACATCTGACTCTTGATCTTGGGATCATTAATTGAAGCCCCACATTGGGTGTAAAGCTTACTTAATTAATTAAATTTAAAAGTAAAAATAAATCAAGCCTGTTTTGAAAAAAAATGGAAATAATAAAATAGATAAATAAAATGAAAAATATCCCGGTCTTGGAGCTAAAGAAATTGGAGAACTAGCAATGATAACTGTGTGTGCATGCATGCACGCACCCACCCACCTACCCCTACGCCCCCCAAACACACACACACACACAAATCCCAACAAAACTCTGCTCTCTCTAACTAAAATAACAGGGAAGGAACAGTCTAGCAAGACCAAAAACCTTCAGATAGTAATTTCTCTACTCTAGCCAAACACAGCAAGAAAAACTGTGAACCAAATACCTGTCTTGGGTGGAAAGAATAGGGAGCCAGTACTTTGATCCCCATTAGCTAGCTAGTAACCGAGTGGGTCCATATCTCTACTCACCTGTGTGATGTCAGTGGAGAGACCACTGGACTTCTGCTACTATCCAGAGGAAGAGAAGAAAGAGGGAAGGGCTGAAAAATACTAGAAAGGAAATAATGGGTAAAAACTTTCAAAATTTGGCAGGAAATTTAAACCTATAGATTCAAAAACCTGAGTGAAACCCAAAGAAATCTATAGCAAGATATGTCATAAGAAACTTCCAAGAACTAAAGACAAAGACAATATCCTGAAGTGGCCAACCCACTTGCTTCAAGGGAGGGACAAGAACTCTTGTGGGCTATTATGTTCCTGAGCCTTATCCTATTGCTCTGGCTATGACAAGACAGTATCACTGACTGCATCCTTGCTCTGCAAGTTTCCCTCCTTCCCACCCTGCTTTACCCATCTTACACTTTTCCTGAGTAGGACTTACTCCGTAAATCACCTGTATGCAAATCCCTGTCTCAAATTTTGCTTTTAGGGAAAATCAATTTAAATTGCTAGACAAACAGTCAAATCTTGGGGCATTATGAGCAGTGCTTGATAGAAAAAGTCTCTTTCTCCTTCCTGAAATATTTTCTTTCTCTTCGATTGCAGGACATCAGACTCCTTTATTAAGCATCTCCTTGGCTTCTTTGTTCATCTTTTCACCCCTGAATATTAGAGTGCCCAAGGCTTAGATCATTCTCTCTCTTTTCGAGGCTCATTATGTTGGTGATCTCATTTTTTCTCCTCACTTTAAATGCTGTGTATATCCAGACTCTTATCACCTTTCACCACCTTCACCACTACCAACCTTTCTAAGCCCGTACCATTATCTCTTATCTGGTTTGTTTCAATAGCCTTGAAACAGTTTCTGTGCTTACGCCTTTCCTGGTAAAATCTTGTCTTAATACACATGAGAAACCCTTTTAAAATTCCTGTGCTCAGAATCTTTCAGTGGTTTTTCAGCTCACTTGGAGTTTGCACAATTTCCTTTGTACAGTTGTCACCTCAGCAAGACCTTCTCCAGCCACTTTATTTAGAACTCTAAGACTGCCCCACTCTGAGCTCTCTTTAGACTTCTCTGGCTAATTTTTCTTCTAGTGCTTATCACTGATATACTCTGTTTTTCACTCACTAATTTATTTTTTGTCTTTTTCCACTGGAATATAAAGTCCAAGAGGGCAGTGATTTTTGTGTTTTGTTCATCGTGTGTTCTGTTTCATAAGCTGTGTTCCCAGTTTCTAGAACAGTTGGTGCTCACTAAATATCTGTTGAAAGAATGCATGAATGAATATGACCGTTCTTTTATGTATTCTTTATATATTAGACATAAGAATTACATTTTTCTTGTATAGTGCTGTACAGTTTCCAGAGTACCTTTGCATATTACATTTGGTTTTTGCCATGATATGAATGGACAACTCAGATTTGTCTCCTTGTTTTATGGATGAGGACTATGCTGAAAATGCTAAATGAATTACTTAAGCTTTTTGAAATCAATTAGTATTGCAGCCAGATCTAGAATTCAGGTCATCTGGATCTAGTGCATCTTTGTCAGGATATCACCTAGCTTCTTTAGGAAAGACAAGTAAGAGTATTGGAACACAGAATCATCAAAATAAGAAAAATATGGGTTGTAGTGGTTGTCCAATTTTTTTTAACCAATAATCTTATGTCACTTCTGAAGATAGACAAAGAGATCATTTTCAGCTAACTTCCTGACCACCAAATACAAAGGTGTTATTTATCTATGCTTATTTTGTTTCCTTTTCTAACTATTTTGCTTTGGCTTTACAATTTTGTTTTGATTTAGTTCAGATGATCATTGACTTATCACTCTTTGTATATGTGCATCAGGGTTGTGGGTTGTGTTTCTTTGAATTCCCAAGGAAGAAGTTTTTCTTGAGATTGTGTAGTTTTCTGTCCCTATCTGCCTTTCTTTTTTTTTTTTTTAAGATTTTATTTATTTATTTGACAGAGAGATATCACAAGTAGGCAGAGGCAGGCAGATAGAGTGAGAGGGAAGCAGGCTCCCTGCTGAGCAGAGAGCCCGATGTGGGCCTCGATCCCAGGACCCTGAGATCATGACCTGAGCCGAAGGCAGCGGCTTAACCCACTGAGCCACCCAAGCACCCCCTATCTGCCTTTCTTTTTAAGAAGTCCATTTGGTCCTAAAAACAACCATATTTCAGGCACTGTACTGAATGGCACTTAGAGATGAATAAATTACAAATTATAGTCTAAAATTGTCTATTAAAATAGATATAGGTTTAGTTTTAATAAACAATTTTTTAAAAAATTATTTTATTTTATTTTATTTTTAAGATTTTACTTATTTATTTGACAGACAGAGATCACAAGTAGGCAGAGAGGCAGAGAGAGAGAGAGGAGGAAGCAGGCTCCCTGCCAAGGAGAGAACCTGATACGGGGACTTGATTCCAGGACCCTAGGATCATGACCTGAACTGAAGGCAGAGGCTTTAACCCACTGAGCCACCCAGGTGCCCCAATAAACAAATTTATAGGCTTCTTAGGAGACCGACATCTGTTTGACCTGTAAAAGAGCACTGCGAATGGAAATTCTGAATTTTTTTTTTTAACCCAGGAATTTCTTCCTTTGGCAGTTTGATATCATTCTAGTACTAATTGGAAATTCTGAATTCAGTAGGGGATTTAAACTGGCAAATGTGTTTATACTGGTTAATGAAGCACGAAGCAGTTATTTCCAGTATCTTTTAAGCAGGTGTTCTATAACTGCTGTTTATTTTTGAAAATGTTGAACTGTCCTAATTGCATAAATATTTTGCACTTATTTTCCATTAGCAATTTTGAAGACCAGAAAATGTTATGAATCAGAAAACTGGGTGAGAATAAAAAGGGAAGGCAGTTAAAGACAGCCAATTATTAGACATCCTGTCCAGGATTCCGCTATTGAATGGTAGAACCAGAGGTTGCAGTCATGCAATCTGGCACCAGAACTTTTTAAGTAAAACTGTATAAAAATTAATCACTGACTTTTTTTTTTCATTCTAAGAAATGACCACAGTAATATATAGGTTTTCATAAATTGTTCACTGTTTTCCTGTGTGAGGTTCAGGATCTTAGTCACTATTTTTGTTTGTTTTGTATTTATTGCCTTTTGATAATGGGCCAGCCATTGTGTCACTTTTCACAGTGGAAGGAAGATGAATTTGACATAGACCTTGCCAAGAAGTTCTCACATTCTTTTTGAAATGTCAATAAATAACAATAGTACTCTTTCAGAGGAAGAACCATGACGGAGTTTTAATTATCACTGTGATTCATTCAAATTTGCCTTTGGCTGAATTTGTCTAATTTTCATAATAGAAGATGAATTTAACAAGGAAGATGGGAGGCAAGATTCAGATTATTGTAGAAGGCTAGTAGACAAAAGAAGACAGGGCAGTGGGTGTGTAGGAGAGTGGATAAACTTGAATATGTTTAGGACATGTCTCAGTCTGCTCGGGCTACAATAGCAAAGATATGAGACTGGTGGCTTAAACAACAGACATTTATTTCCCACACGTCTGTATGCTGGGAGGTCCAACCTCAGAGCACTGGCAGATTTGGTGTCTGATGAGGGCCTGTTTCCAGATTGATAGATGACTCATATGGCAAATGGAATGAGAGAGCTTTTTTGGGGTCCCTTTTATAAGGGCACTAATCCCATTCATGAGGTTTTCACCTTTATGACCTAATCACCTCTAATATGCCCCATCTCTTCATATCATCACACTGGGGGGTTAGAATTTCACTATATGAATTCTGGCTGGGGGGGAACACAAACCTTCAGTCTATAACAGGAGGTAAAATAAATATGACTTGTGAGTTTACTTTATATGTGCATTTAGTTGTTTATAAGATAAACTGAGACAGAAATCATGAGTTCAGTTTGCGATCTTTTGTTTCTTGTAATATCCCATGTGGTAGCTCAGTAAAAGGATTCAGGAAAGGAGATGAAGAATTTTAAGTCATCAGAGTATATGTGGGTATAAAGGCCTGCATATAGAGTAATCAAGGAAGAGTGTGGAGAGTGGGAAGAGTTTGGATCTTAGATCTTTGAGGCTTTGGGTATGGTTAGGGAGAGACAAGTGAGGCACTGGCTTGAGGTACAAAATATAAGGGGCATCAAAAGACTTTGTAAGCAAGACAAATAATACAAAAACATATAAAACATGTATATAGGAGCATACCTCTTTCCTTTTGCCTCAGGCTCTGGTGTGGCTTAGCTTGACACTGCAAAACATAGTGGCAAGAGCAGTGGAGATGAGGATTTAGTTAACTAGCACCATGTGGGTTGAGATTCGAGAGCCATGAAAGAATCGTGAGAGAGTTCCTACAAAGAAGGACAGGTCAATGTGTTTTCCCTCTAATACACGATTTCCAAATGTGGTTGTTTTTTATATTTTGGGAAATTATCCTTATGATTTACTTTGTGTGCCGGGGTCCATTTTTCTTTCTCAAGCTTACATAACTATTAAGGGACAAAACACACATAGTTAATATAGTCATCACTTAACCTCATTTAGAAAAGTAAAGTTGAATCATTCTTGCTTAACCAGCTACCTGGCTCTGTTAAACTGGACATAAAATGCAGGTCCCAATGTTGATATGTAGCAAATTCACAATATGAATTTCTTTTTTTAAACTCCAAAGTTAAATGAATTTTTGACCAGATTCACAGTAAGAAAGCAGTCCCTGTTCTACCCTCACCTCTTCTTATACCATATTTTAAAACAACTTCTTAAGCTTGAGCTTGCATTCCTGATTGCTGACAATAGCAATCTTCCAAAAATAGAGCCAGTGCCTGAAGGGGTTTCTGAAATAAAATAAAATAAAATAACCAAAACCAAGTTTCTTTGCCATTTAATGCCTTCTTCAATAGGTAAAAAAGGCATAGTTTGTATAGAGAATACAAGTATCAGACTAGAAACTCAGGTATATAGGAAATATAACCTCCTTTCTTTTTCTGTAACCAAACTGAGTTTTTGTTTTGAGGTTTTTCAGAGTAGAAATTTAGTCATTGTCACTTTCAGGATTTTTGTCCCCGCTGGTCCTCCTGCCCCTCCTTAGTACTCTGGGCTAACATCTGACTTCCATGGGATTTGGTGACAAGTGGGGTAGATGAGGTGAGCCCAGCTGATTCTTCATTATGTATTTCCATTAATAGCCAATCATGGGGGATGTGGAGTCATCCTTCATTCCCTTTCACCAGATCTGTTTCTGTTCCCCACCTCTGTGCTACTTTTAAGTCACTCTTGAATGCATGACAGTTACTTCTAATATTCCACTCAATACTGGGGCTCAGCAAACTTCACAGTCTAGTCACCTCCTCCCAGGGCTTCATCATGGCTTCTCTAGCTCATGATCTCCATGTACCTTTATCATCCCCCTATGTCTAACCTGAGTTGCTGAGCAATGATCCTTTTTTTCTGGGATCTACCAAAATTTCTGGGCCCTCCCATTTTCCATCTGGCCTTTCCATTCTTAAAATATTTATATAGTTTGTATGAGAAGGTAAGAGTGGAGATAAAAATTTACTTTTAACTCATCACACATTTCCTTCTAAATCCATTGTCAACCACTCAAGTTCTTTCAGATTCCTTGAAAAGCTGACTTCCAACATCTTAAGTCTCAGAAAAACTCTCTTTATCCCATTGCTTTCAGTGGTTATATCTTTTTCTTCAAGAAATGAAAACTGTTGGCCTCACTGCCTAATGTGCACATTTTAGGAAGAAGAGGAATTATGGTAAAACTTCCTTATCCCATGAAGTCTGATTTTGAATTTGGATTTAACAGAATTGATGATTATCTCCCATTCTCCATCCAGCAGGTTCTCAAATGAGGTCAGTTGGGGGTGGGGAGAGAGGGTGGAGTAAGTTTCTATTTTGGGTCAGAGAAAGTAAGAAAGAAGGGTTAAGACAGGCATATGGGCACTTGGGTGGCTTGGTTGTTGAAGCATTGGACTCTTGATTTCAGCTCAGGTCATGATCTCAGCATCTCAAAATCAAGCCCATGTTGGGCTTAGTGGGGAGTCTGCTTGAGACTCTCTCTAAAATAAATAAAAATTAAAAAAAAAAAGACAGGTATGGCCATTTAAAAACCCCATGTTGGGAAACTTAGATGGTACTTGCAAGACTCTGAAAGTGAGTACCTCCTTAAATTTTGTGCCATTGATGCCTCACTTATCTCACTGTAATACTGGCTCAGAAAACAGCTGCAAATCAAAGGATTTGTACTGCTCTGGAGGTACCAGCAGGACCTAGAGATGTTCCCATGAATGCTTAAACTTGGGTCACAACTGGCAACCAGCAATAGAGACTCAGATGGCTTTGGATGGCACAGGTAGCCCAGAACTCCAGGATGGCTAACTGGGTGGGCTTGTCTGGTCATTACCATAACTTCATAGTAAAGCTACCACACATTATGTATTACTGGATTTTTTGGAATCATTGATCTGGTAGGTACCGGTTTGCCATTTATAAGAACAGTTATCCTGTTACATGCATTAAGAATATTATAATGAATTAGGAAAAAAAATTTTATTTTTAAATAAGTATATTTTAATTGATCTTTATTGGGTAATCTTTTCCATACTTCTAAGAGAGGTTAGAAGTTATCATTATATAAATTTAGTAATTAATTTTATGTATGTGTTAGGATAGACATAAATTTGAAGAAACTATTTGATTCTTTAAAGAAAATACAAATTTAAAGTTTAGCAGAGGGAAAAATATATGGTGACATGTGATTAACTAAAAATCCTTTGTCAAAGAGTATAAAAATTTAAGTAGAAGAGGAATTCTGAGCCTAAAATCTTGGCTTGTGGTCATTTAGACATATGTAGACTTTGTAATTTTGGAATTAGGGTGGGATCTTCTGACACATAACCAGTATTTATTTTAAAATAATAACTGATGCCAGTTCTTTCTGGCCTGCCAGGTCTCTGTAGACAAGTCTGCTGCCAATCTAATATTTTTACCATTGTATGTTATAGACTTCTTTTCCCGGGCTGCTTTCAGGATTTTCTCTTTGTCGCTAAGACTTGTAAATTTTACTATTAGGTGACGAGGTGTGGACCTATTCTTGTTGATTCTGAGGGGGGTTCTCTGCTCC